>JANZYN010000011.1:104239-348488 GCA_025583755.1 Cordyceps tenuipes
CATGAACAAAAAAACACCCCCCCACCCCGGACGCCCAAAACCAACCAACCCCCCCCCCCCCCCCCCCCCGGGGGGACTCCTCCTGCCAAGTGCATGCGATCGAGCCTGGTGTGGCATTTCCATGCTTAAGCTCGACTTGTCTCACCCAATCCCGTGGCCCGTCGGCCGAAAGATGCTGGGTTCCATGGCCATGATGGGTTAGAGGCAGAGCCATCATCTGCATCAAGACGTCACGCTAGGAGGTGACAGGAAGGAAGCAGTGGGGAATCGAGACGTCACGACGCGACCGAGGCCGGTCCGGCTGTCAGTAACTAATCAATAATAGTCAGGGCGATTGAGAATTAACTTTGGTGCGTGCAAGATTGCAAGACCATTCTGTATGCAATGTCTGACGGCGCAGTCGCTTGGGATTTCCTCGCCATCAACTCCCCAGGGCTCTCAAGTCATCTTGAGTCGACGGAATCTCGGCACGGAAGTGGAACTCGGGGGTTGCCAAGAATGATCCCGAGATGGGGGCCATTTCCCGGGAGTTGACTTGGGGGCCATCACGACAGCCAGGGTTGTGATGGCTGGGGTGTGGGAGAGCGCCTGACTATAGGGGAAAAATAAGGTATGTGTAGAGCAATTTTACAAAAATTGCTCTTGACAGCGACTCAACTTATCCCAGTTGCCCGAGGTGCAGCGTGATGGGGGAGCAGGGTAATGCATGATTTTCTATAAGTAGTCAACGAAAAATGATTGGGCATTCGACGAAAACATAACCAGCTGAATGTCAATCTGAACCCCTGTCCTTGTCTCAGCAAACTCTGCAAATATCCCACATCCACCGCGTCGCACCGCACGCGTCCCTCTTCCTCCGTGATGCCCTCCCGCAGCCTCCCCGTCCTGCCGTCCTCGATCGCACACGACGTGTCCCCTGTCCAGGTGCTCCTTGTACATGGCCAGCTCCAGGCTCACGCTCTCTTCGCGGGTTGCCCATGAGCGGCAGGTGATGTTTATTCTATGCACCGTTAATGATGTACAACGAATTCGCATTTGCTGCCCATCCCAGTCTCGCCCTCATGGGTTCATCGCCCCAATCAGCTTCCGCGTCCAGGAAAAATCGGTCGGCTGAATCGCATCATCCCCAATAGCCACTCCATCGCGGTCAATCGCATACGAAAAGATGCCGCCCTTTGTCGCGCCAGAAGGCTGCCACTTGGCGTACTGCCACGCCCGGCTCGACGTCATCGGCGCCGTCGTGTCCCCCCAGTTGGCACCGCGCTCCTCGTAAAACGAGAAGCCGATCAGGTACTGCTTGCTCGAGACGGACCCCTTGAAGGAGTCGTACGTCCTCTGCAGCCCGCTCACGCTTCGACCATACGACTGGATCAGCACGTAGCTGACCGTCGCGTAGACGTTGCGCCACAGCGGCTGGCTGCCATCCCCGTTGGTGTCGAAGATGAGCAGCTTTCCGCTGCCAGACTTGGGACCCAGCTTCTTCGACAGCGCGTTGAACACTCCCGTCGCCTGCTTCAGCTGGTCGGCGCTGAGGCTCTGCTCCACGTCAATGTCCAGCCCGTCCAGGCCGTAGTCGTCAACGGTCTTCAGCAGCGCGTCGGCCAAGGCCTGCCACCCGGCCGGCGTGTTCGGCCACTGCGTGCTGATGAGCTGCGCGATGCCGAGGCTCCGGACGACCTTGGTCCCGCGCTGCCGAAGGGCAGGCACATAGGTGCTGTTCAGCGCGGCCCAGAAAGAGTCGGGCTCGTCGCCCTCCGGGAAGACAAAGGCAATGTCCAGGCAGTCTGGCAAGTCGAGCATGGATACCTTGTTGCCGGCTCCGCTGGCCGTGTCCCGCCAGGATCTGAAGTAGCCAGCCATCAGCTGGTGGTCGCCCTTTTTATAGTCGAGTATCTTTTGCAGCGCCGCTCCGGTGGCATGGGAATTGTCGCCGGGGCAGACGGAAGACGATCCGGCGGCGACCAACGCCACGCCCGTTAAGAAGAGAGAGAGCACAGAAGCCTTCATTCCGATCATGAAGAGATAATATCATCGCTTGCAGAGTGCAGAGCAAAGAAATAAACCACGGCACTCAAGTGTATTTATGTATGTACCTGGATACAACTGCCTTGTGGACACTTGTGATTCATGCGCTTTGTCGTCAACACTAATCTGAAATAGTCAGGTGCATTCGCAATAGCTACGCAGATGGAAGGTGTTATTAGCAAAGGCTACCTGAGAATGACGCGGGGTAACCTTGTAATTCTCTTTTCGCTTTCCGTCGGAAATATTAAGCTCATCCTTTCCCCGAGCTCTATGCCATCAGCCCCATGTCTCGGATCGTGGCCGAGGCTCGCGGGGTTCGGGGAAGCTGGGATCAGCGGGAAAACAGAGTAGTGAGGAAGGATATAATCTCGTAAAAGCTATTCAGAACTCTAAATAAAAGACTCCTGATACCCCGCAAAGTAGTGAAACGTTGCACGCGCCTCATCGTACTCAAGACCGGCAGTTGCAGCTTTGGTTGTGTACAGGGAAAGTGAGATTGGTGATGTTGTCAAGCCAGAGCGAGAAAGCGCAGGAAGGGTGGTCTTTGCCAGGTAAGAATAGGTGTGGGCGCGAATAAGAACAAAGGTCGAAATAAAAGTGGTAAAAAGAAGAAGAAATGGACATCAGTTGCTATGAACGCCAAAATTATCCTCGTACAATAGGTGTTGGTTGTGCAGCATCATCGCCCTGTAAATGATAAACTGCATCTCCTGCAACTACCTCCTCCCATCCCTCCCATCCCTCCTACCCCCCCTACCCCCCCTATCGCCCCTATCGCCCCTATCCCCGTTATCCGACGAGTCTTTCACCTGAATAATCGCCGGAGCTGCCAGCGTCTTGTCAACCACATCATTCACCGTCTCGAAATCCTTGCCCGTCGTCAGCGCCGCGTGGCTGAAGCCCATCATGACGTTCTTCTCAAACGGGAAATCCGCCTCAAACTCAACCTTCTTGTCCGTCCACTTGACGTTGTCAATCGCGACCGAGATGGGCTTCTGCTGGCCCGTCACATACGTCAGGAACATCTTGTCCTTGCCGCCGTCCTTGGCCGCGTCCACGGTGCTGTTCTGCACGCCCGACAGGTCCGCCGCAAAGGACAGCCGCTGGTCCTTGGCCTCAATCTCCGCGATGGCGCCGCCGTTGACCGCCAGCGGCGCCAGGATCGGCAGCGCAATCTCCGAGAGCGGGAACGGGCACGACACGATAAACGCCTGCAGCGCCGAATACGCAAACGGCGCCGGCACCGCCGTCAGGAACGGCGACTCCGACGGCGGCTGCCGGATCAGCTGCCGGTAGAAGCCGTTCTGCTCGCCCTCCTGCCCGATGACGGAGGAGACGATCTGGATCGGCACCGTCAGCCCGTCCTTGGCAAAGTCGATATTGGCGCCCTGCAGCGCGCCCAGCACCACCGCCGTCAGCGTCTCCGCCAGCCGGATCGCGCCCGCCAGGTCGGTCGTCGGGAACTTGTACTCGCACGCCGACGGGGAGAACTCGCCGGCCGTCGTCAGCGCGGCGTCGGCGGCGATGACGTGCTGCTCTTCTTGCTGCGCTCCAGAGGTTAGCATCTGCTATGGACGTGTCGCTTGAGGACCCGACTGGTCTGCCGGCTACACACGTACCGCTCGCACCGTGGTCAATATCTTGGTCAGCCTATCGCCGCGCCGCCCGAGCTGGTAGCCGTCCACGCCGTTGGTGATGTTTTGCAGCAGCGAGTCGAAAAACGCCGTCTCAAAGAGCTCGTTGAACTTGATCAGCTGGAACGTCGTCTTGCTCCCGGCCCCCAGCTTGGTCGGCAGCGGCACGTTGGGCAGCAGCCCGCCGGCCTGCTTGGCGAGAGTGAGCGACTGCTGCTCGTCGGGCTTGGGGAAGCCCTCGTTATTGGGGATGGCGGCGGATGAGGCGGCCCCGAGCAGGCCTAGGAAAGGTGCGCTGCATCTCCAGAAAAGCATTTCCAGCTGGGATTTGTGGTCGTGTTTCGGTCTGTTTATGGTAAAGTTAGAGATGGGCTGGCATGTCGATCCATCAATTTTCATGCGGTATGTCCGGGTTACTATATAATATATCTGAGGTGAACGGCCCGCTTAAGGGCTTACACGGGGCCTGGAATCATGTCGATTCACAGCCACCGCCTCATTTTATGTGAACTACGGATAGCTCAGCGGCCGAGAGCCTTGATACGGTGTCGGATTCCTAGATCCGCGATAGCCATCTACAGTTTTTGTGAAACACGAGCCTAATTGGCCGGGTAGACTCAAGGGCAGCTCGGCACGGGGGAGGCACAGACAGCGGAAGGAATAAGTTCCCGTTTCAAGCTACCTAATATTACGTTGGAACTTAGTTGCCCGCCAGGTGCACAGCCTACACCTACAGGGCTGGAGTCACGGTGGCATTTTGGCCTTGGCCACTACATTATTGTGCTTTATTATCGTCGGGACGTCTCTGCTAAAACGGCCATGAAGTTCGAAACAATTAGCGCTAGGAGAAACACATCTGCGGCAACAGCTCTCGTTGGTTTCAGGCGGCCGTGCCCCCGGAATGCTACTAATCCAGTTCTTCACCTGTTGTTCCGTAGCCCGCGCCGCAAGGTCGCAGGGCAGTTTGAGTGCTCAAGACGTCTCGCCCTCGTTCCGGTCAGACGGGGTAAGTTCCAGACAGACTAATTACCTCTGAATACAGTGGCTGATGAGGATATTCACAGCACACGAGTGTCACTACAGTATGCAATAGGGAGTTGTTGGTTCAACTTCCGGCGCAAGGTGTCGGCGCCAAGATACATGGCAAAGGGGATTGGTTCACAACAGCAGTCCCGTTTTTTAACGTTATTATTTGAAATTTATTTACAGACCGGACCCAGCGCGAAATAGAATTTCCTGACAAATATTTGGTCCAGAGGTTGGCTTAAAATACCTGCACTATTTTTAGTGAGAGTAAGTGTGAATTGGTTCATGTTGGGAAACTAGACGCTGCACTGCTCTAGGAAAGATGACGACAAAAATATGAAGGAAAAAAAAAAGAAAAAAAGAAGAAGAAACAGACAAGGGCTCTCTACTCAATCGAGCACCTTGATCTCCTTGCCATTTTTCTGCGACGCCAGCGTTGCCGCACAATCACCACAACGCCAGGTAGTTTTCTCCCACCAGTTTCGACGACCGGGTAACGGCCAGAACATGACGTCCATGAAGCGCTGCATACCCTTTCCGCGACCTTGGACAAGTGTCTTGACTATCTTTTCACAGTGCGGACACTCGACAGTCTGGCTTACAGGTCGCATGCGGTCGAGGGTAACTGGCGCTCGAGCTGCTGCTTCTTCAGTGGGCATGGGCGTGGACTCTAGGGTAGCTGCCATGGTTACGTCTGGGTTGTCCAGTTAGCATGATTTAAAAGTTGGTGGCCTTGCTAATGGGAAGCGATACCTGCCTTGTCTACAAATAGAGCCCGGGTTCTGTATCATGGGGTGTTTTGAGTGCTCCGAGTTGGGAGATGCGGTAGCTATGAGGTCGTAGAGCGATTTGGAACTGGATCTTAGCCACTCTATATGCAAGTCAGAACAACTTGCATGTATGTATTCGGCGTGAATTACAATACCAAATTCCGATATGACGCTGTGGCACGGGCAAACAGCCAAGACTCATCAAGAGGGCAAAAACGCCCGACCTGCGCCTCCACGTAAGCCCCAAGGCTTCTTGGCCTTTGCTGCCCCATCCATCCGAATTACAGCCTCTGAGTCGTGCGTCGGAATGCCCTAAATCTCGGGCTGGTTTTGCAGATCGCCAGCCTTGACGACAGTGGCTGCGCTTTGCTGACCGTGCCAATCTGCCAAGGCAGTTCTGGCCTGCTAACCAGAAGAGGGTATACCTTGCTTGCTGCTGGAAGTTGCAATGTTGAAGGGAATGAATGTGATGGGTACTTGATCAGCCAGTTGCGGTATTTTAGCCAGCGTATCGCGACATGTTCGTCTGAGCAGTGCTGACAAGGATCCGCATGAATGGCTAGGAAAGGCTGATTTTTTTTTTAAAAAAAAAGAAATGAAGCTTGTACAGAAAAAGAACAAAAGAACGAAGAAATTCAGGATAAATGGAATTCAATAAATAAAACCCTTATCAAACTCGGAAATTGTCATGGTAATAAATGCTACAGTGGTCGGCCTATATTCCCATCAAGATTCACCGTGGCTGCAGTCCACGCATTGAAAACTAGATGCATTTATTCCCTCCATTACCGAAAAATCGTCTGGATATTTTAAATAATCAAGGCCAAAACAAGTCATCAACATGAAGCTCACCCCCCCTCCCTCACCACCATTCAACCCGGCAATTCCACCAAACCCTCCCTGTTCGCCTTGTCATCACCACACAGCTCCCCCGGCAGACACCGGCCGTGCACCTCGGCCCTCCCAAACGTCGGATCCTTGCTGGTCTCGCGCCGCTCCCGTCCCGCCCGCCGCCGCCGCAGCATGCTCCGCCGCCCCCGCCTCCTCCTCATCAGCCACAGCGCCGCCAGGAAGCCCACGATGCCCAGCACCCCGAGCACCACGCCCACCACGATGCCCGCCACCACCCCGCCGTGCAGTCCTGCCCGCGGCGACCCCGGCACACCCCCGCCGCCGCCGCCCGTGCTGTTGCTGATGGTCAGCGGCGTCGTCGCGTTGTTGATCAGCGGCGGCAACGATGCCGCCCCGGATGTTCCTGCCGCAGCCTTGCTGCTGCTGTCGGACGACGAGGCCGTTGCGGAGGCGCCACCGCCGCCGCCGGTTGACTGCGCGCCGCCGGAGGAGGGGCTCGAGCCGCCGCCGCTGCCGGATGGTGATGCACCGCTCGTCCCCGCGGCGGCGGTGGAGGAAGAGGGAGAAGGGGGCGCCGCTGGAGGCGCGGGCGTGGGCGTGGCCGGGGCCGAGGCCGGGGCGTCGGTGGCGCTGCTGGCCGGGGCGCCGGTGATTTCCGGGCGGCTGCCCAGTTTCAGCGTGGAGGGCTTGTCGCGCGTCTTCCAGTCGTACGAGAAGCGGACGCCGTTGAGCCCCTTTTCCTCATTGTCGAGGTTCCGCAGGTTGTACCAGCAGTCGTCCGAGGAGAAGTCGTTGTTGAACTGGAACAGCTGGGAGCCGTCAAAGGGACGCGCGCTCTTGTACAAGCCCACTGCATTGTCGTTGCTGTTAGTGGCTTGCATGTCTGCAAAAAGGGGGTAGACGCACTGATGACTTGGTTCGCGCTCTCCGGCTTCCCGTTGTAGCAAAACGCCCACAGACTGGCGTTGGGGTAGTTGGACGTGTAGCTGACCTCCATGACGTCCATGTTGTGCATCACGTAGCCCGTCGTCGCCGGGAAGATGAAGCTGGCGGTCCATGTGTCTGCCGCCCTCGCCGGCTTGACCTGCTTGAGGAAGGCCAGGGACAGGAATAGCGATGCCATCACACTCGAGACGGCAGACCGTGAGCTGTGCAACATGATTGATGCTGTAGTCTGTTTGTGATCGGTTTGTGGTTCCCTCTTAGTGGCTTCTTGTGTGACAGAGGGGATCGCCTCAGCTGAGTTGGGAACTCGATGAAACGCGGATGTATTCCCCCCCCAAAATCAACGAGACACAACATGCAAAAGAGAAATCAGGTAAAACCAAACGAAGCCAAAAGAAAGAGAGAGAGGGGGAAAAAAAGGACAAGATCAAATCACCCAACACCGGGGAGGGGGCTGCTGCAACACCACAGATTTAAGCGCCCAGGTTGACCAGGGCCGCCCTTCATTGGCTCCCAGCCTCCGCTCTACTCCTCTCGATCCTGCCCCTCTTGATTGGCAAGAAGCAGTTGGATTTTTCATTTTACGCGCTGTCAAGTGCCCGCCGTGGCCTCTCTCAGACGGCCTTGTTTGCTGTCTTTGTCTTGCTCATGCAGGGGCTGCAATCTGGTAGTGTTGGGGCAGAGGGTTCGTGTTTTGAGATGACATTTGGGCTTGCTGGCCGCAGACTCTAATAAACATAACTGGTGAGCGATCCGTGTCAAGGCAATCTACTTGATTCAATACATGTGAATCAATCCCAAACAGACAGGACTGCTGGTGGAAATGGGCTCACATCACGCGTACTGGTACATTAACGGTATATCAATTTCTTCTCTACCCAAACACAACCAACCACCCATCCAGTCAGACAGCTACCTATTTTTCACATTCTATCATTTCCGCATCCTAATACGGGAATTTCCAGAACCAACCCTCCCAACTACCAGGACATCCCAGTAGGCCAACCGTCTCAGCCTTCAGATGCCAGAGGCCGCATGCATCCTCCGTGCCCTGTAACATGTACCATCCTCACGCGAATCCCAGATTACCCCTGCCTTTGTAGGCCCGTTGCAGACTTCTTCATGTACTATCATAGAGACCTTCAACGACCGATGCAGCTTTTATCAAGTAGAGGCTGCAACTTCAGCCATAGCGGCCCGGCCCTCGTCCACGGTAGTCAGTGCCTTACAATTTGCCGCCCAGCCCTTTATTGCGCCGGAAATCGCTTCCGACCAGTGGTTGTGGCAGGCCTATACCCAGATATATCACGACACCCTTCAGTGGGCATAGCTAGCGCAAAGCGTAGAGAACACTCATAAATTCAAGCGAGAATCAATCTATGTAAAAACGGTACGTCTATGTTTGAATCAATTCGCAAATTCCAATCCTTACGCCGCCGGAAGCTTCAGCACCAGCTTCTCGCACAACGCAATCAGCGAGCTGGCATTGGTAATGTCCAGCGTCGACAGCTCCGCCCCGAGCTCCGACCGCACCCAGTTTCGCAGCTCAACCGCCGCCAGCGAGTCTACGCCGTACGCCATCAGCGACTTGGCCGGCTCCAGCTCCGTCTCCAGCCGCAGGATCTTGGTGATCTGCGCCGCCACCAGCTCCGTTGCGAGCTTGACCAGCGGCGCCCCCGTTGCACCGCTCGCATGCATCAGCTTCAGTGCCCGGATCGCCTGGTCGCCCTTGCTGCCACCGTCCTTGGCCGCGCCGTCCGCCCCGCCCGCCTGGCTGAACAGGTAACCGAACCGCGCCTCACGCTTGAGGTCCGAGTCGTCCGGCAGCGGGTAGCCGATACCCGTGACGAGCTGCGGCGCACTCGTCGCGTTCAGGGGCTTGCCCGTCTGCTGCAGGATTGAGTAGTCGAGGATACTGCGAAGCGTGCCCTCGAGGATCGGTGTCCACTGGCGCTTGTCAAAGTGGCTGTCCATGCCGCCTTGCTCGGCGACGTACCCGACATCCTCAATCAGGCCCAGATCCACCGCGTTGGCCTGCAGACCGAGCGACTGGCGATAGTACGCGAAGGAATCGAGGAAGGTGTTGGCGGCAGAGTAGTTGGACTGGCCCTTCTTACCAACAATGCCCGAGATACTGGAGAGGAGCGTGAAGAAGTCAAGGCTCTTGGGCTGGTCAAGCGAGGCGCGGTGCAGCGCCCAGGTGCCCTGAATTTTGGCGTGGATTGCTGCGTGATATTCTTCATGTGTCATGATCTCATATGGTTTATCCTGGTTGATAATGTCAGCAACAGAAAAAAGACAGGGAACAAGCCATGCAAAAAGAAAAAAAAAAAGACTCACTCGAAGAATCATAGCGCCCTGAATGACGCCTGAAATAGCCGGAGAAGCCTCCTGGAAAATCTTGCGAACAAAGGTTTCGTCTGCGACATCGCCCTTGGCTTCGACAATTTCACAGCCATAGGCACGGCAGTTGGCCACCGTCTTCTGCGAAGCAGCATCCTCCAAGCCACTGCGAGAGCAGACAATGATGCGACGCGCGCCAGTCTTGGCCATGTGAATGGCCAAGTTGCCGCAGAGACCCTTGAGACCACCGACAATCAAGTACGAGGCCTTTGGGTCCAGGGAAAGCTTGCGCACCGCGGGCCGAACGGGAACCTCGACCGGGACGTGCTGGCCGCTAGAGATGACCACCTTGCCGATGTGGCGACCACTACGAATATGAGCCAGAGCGGACGGAATGTCGTCAAACCCGAACGTGGTGATGGGCTGGATAGGCTTGACGTGGCCAGCATTGACAAGATCAAAGATTTCGCCGAGTAGTCTATACACCAATTAGAACCCATCTCACAAGACCACAGGGAAGAAATGCAATGCCGAGACTCACGTTTCAATCAAGGACAGAGAGATATGCTTGGTGTAGGAAAAGTCCATGGCACGGAAAGAGCAGTTGCGGTCAAATGGCTCCATAGAGAGCGAGTTACGATCAACGATATCCTTCTTACCAATTTCGACGAAGATGCCGCCATCAGCCGTGATGCGCCACGACTCGTCCAGGATCTCGCCAGTCAGCGAGTTGAGAATGACATCCACGCCGCGGCCGGCAGTCAGCTTCTTGATGGCAGCCGCAAAGTCCGTGTTGCGCGACGAGAAGATGTGGTCTTTGGGGATGCCGTAGTTGGTGGCCAGGAACTCGCGCTTCTCCTCGGTACCCGCCGTGACAAACACCTCAGCGCCCTTGTGCACGGCAAGCTGGATGGCAGAGATGCCGACACCACCTGTAGCCGAGTGGATCAGGACGGTCTGGCCAGCTCGCAGGTTTCCGAGATGGTACAGTGAGTAGATGGAGGCGAGGTACACGGACGGAATCGTTGCCGCCTCCTCGAAGCTGATGGTGTCTGGGAAGACGTGTGCCCGTTGGTAAGGTACCTGCAGGCGGTTGGCGTAGCTACCGTTGGCGAGGAAGCAGACACGATCACCAACCTTCAACTTGTTCACGCCAGGACCCAGACGCTTGACAATGCCCGCTGCTTCGTAGCCCAGAGTGTACTCGTTCTCGGGGACGATGCCCATGGTGACAGCGACATCTTTGAAGTTGACACCAGCTGCAACAACCTCGACCTCGATGCGACCGTCCTCCACGGGAATAGGGCTGATCGAGTTTTCGGCCCAATTCAGCGCGTCAAAAGTACCCATGCGCTCAGCGCGGAGCGAAACCTCCACCTCGTTTGCATGGAGATCCTGGATGACAAGCTCGGCGCCGAGCTTCTGAACCGATTTAAACTTGTTGACCGCGACATCGGGAACAACACGATGAACGTGAATGGTGCCATTTCTCTCGGCGAATTCAGTCTCGACGAATTCCTTGTGACGAGGCTGCAGCAGCTGGTCAAGAACGCGCTTGATGGCGTCCTCGGTGGCGGGACCAGTGCTAGATTCGACATCCAGGGTGACGAGCTGGGCGCTCTGGTCTTCCATGCGGATGACACGGAAGAGACCTGGAGCAAGCGCCGAGTCAGGGTTCGTGACCGTCAGCTGAGAGCCTTGAGTGACCCAGAGAACCGGGTTGCCGTAGCTGACCAGGGCCTGTAAAGAAGCCCACTGCTCCGGGTTAATGTCTCGCAGGAGCGGCGACTCGAGCTCGTCAAGGACAAGGACAATGCTTCCGTCGGCAGGCTTGCTGAGCGGAAGTCTCTGGCTGTCGACAGCCCAGCCGGCAGATTCCAGAGATGCCTTGAGAGTGTCGCTGACAGAAGAAGGCTTCTCGGAGAAGCTGACAATGGAAAGCTTCCTGGTAGTCTCGACCTGGGCAATGGTTGGGAAGTACAGATGAGCGACAAGGCTATCCCCAGAAGCAATTTCAACAGAAGACCCAAGCGAGGACAACTCAGGTGCAACGAAGACCTTGTTAGGGACTGCATAGAGCTGTTCCTGAAGGGCAATATCGAGATCCAGGCCCTTGATCCCGGCATTTTCGTGGCTGGGAAGCGGAGTGTCAGCCACGGAGGGGGACTGGATGCTGGGATAGGCAGTGGTAGGTGCGCGCGGGGTCGCGAGCACTTCGGGCGATCGGGTCGCCGCAGACGGGATTGAGCCGGACTCCGAAGCCGAAGTGGCAGCCCGGGAGTCAAGGATCTTGCCCTGGGTAACGAGCTTGTAGGCGTCACTCTGAGATAGCAGCGGTTCAATCGCTTGTAGCAAGGCACCGGAGTTGCCCTCCCCAAGCTTGACAATGATCAGATCATACGAAGCCGATTCCAGACCAAGATTCTCATTGGTCTCACTCAGGAGCAGGAACGAAGTGTTTCGCTTGTCCTCGTACCTTGTCTGGAGGTCCACCAGACTAGGCCCTCCAGTGGCTGCAACAGTGTACTCGGCATACGCAGAGCGTGCGGAGAAGGACTCCTGCACTGTGTCAAACCAGATTGAGGTCGCATCTGTAGCGTCAAGGCTGATCTCAAGGACGGAAAGAGCAGGTTTCTTGTGCGCGATAAGATCGATCGTGGCGTTGACTGCCTCGACGGATTCCAGGCCAAGCAGCTGAGACGAGAGCTGCTGGTTGGAAAGCAGACTGATATCCGCCTTCCAAGAAATCTCGTCAAAGGTATGCGGGTCGACCTTGACCTCGGTGTTGAGCTCTGCAAAGTGAAGACCGGTCATGCGAGCGACCAGCTTGCCGGTACGCGGGTCATACACGGCGCAGTGAGACATGTAGCTCTTGGCCTCGGATAGGCGGCCGCGGCCCGAATACTCGGAGCTGGCGAGCGATAGGCCGTCCAGAAGGTCACGAGGCACCTTGTTTATGACGAGGTCATCCAGCACCGAGGGCACGACAACGGCGTTGATGGAGCTGCGCTCGCCAGACCACAGAGACGGAGTGACCGTCTGGAAACAGCCGTCTAGCGAGGCCGGATGAATGGGATAGTACGACTGGGGATCCCATTTAGAGGCCGGCGGCTCCAGCGCGACAACGGCGCGGCCCTTACGGCTGCCACTGAGCGACTCAACATGCTTGAGCTTCTGGAACGAGGGGCCGAAGCCGTAGCCAATCTCGGACTGCGCCTTGTACCACAGCCGACCGGCGGTGGGGTGGGCAAGCTCGCCGTCCTGGCCTTCCGGGATGGTGTCGGGCACCTCGTCCTGCACCCTGACCAGCCCGGAGCAGTGGTCGATGCGGAAGTCGTCTGCGGTGGTGGACGAGATGACAAATTCGTGCCAGCTCTTGCTACCAGGCTGCTGGGTTAGCCAGAGCAGGACTTCGGTGTCTTTTCCCTCCTCAAGGACCAGGGCCTTTTCAAACTTGACGTTGCGGAAGCGGTAGGCCAGATCATTAATGGAGGCGACCTCGGCGGCGGACGGCTCCACAGCCTTATGCTTTTGCCAAATCGCCTCGAGTGCCATGGAGATGAAGCCGGAGCCGGGAACCAGAACATCAGCGCCCATCTTGTGGTCCTTGAGCCAGGGCACGTTGGCGAGGTTGAGGTGCGCCCTCCAGCTGGGTGCCTGCCACGAGGTGGCGAGGACCTTGCTGCCGAGCAGGTCGTGCGAAGTGTACTTCTTGAACCGCCAATCCCTGCTCGCGGCATTCTCATGCCAGTACTTGATGGAGTGGTTCCAGGCATAGTTGGGTAGATCGATGATGGTGGACGGCTGCTGGTACTCGTTAACCTTGGTAAGGTCAACCGGGTGTCCTGCGACGAAGAGGCGACCGGCAGCGTCGAACAAGGCCTTGCCAGCGTTGGCCCCACGAGACCAGGCGGCGATGTAGGCGACATCGCTGTCCTGCTTCTCCAGAGCCTTCTTGATCTGGGAAATGGGACCGGCCAGAGCGCCGGAGGGACCAATCTCGACAAGCACAGTCGGGGCCTCGGGCGCGGTCAGCATTTCTTGGGCGGCGTCGCTGAACTGGACTGGAGATACCATGTTGGCCTTCCAGTACAGAGCATCCGCAGGATCCGTCTTCTTCTTTCCAGTGACGGAAGAGAACATGGATACGCTTGGGTTGCCCTCGGAAGAACTGAAGCTGTTGGCTTGTAGGAGGTTCTCGTACTCTTCGCCGATGACACCCATGAGCTCCGAGTGGTAAGCCAGGTCGACCTGGAGCAGTCTGGCAAAGTGCGAGTCGGCTTTCAAGCTCTCCGCGAGCGCCTCAAGCGCCTCAATCTTGCCCGATACAGTGACACTGCCAGGACTGTTGTAGCACGCAACCCAGGCGCTGCCAGCATGTGGCTCGAGGTATGGCTGAACCGCATCACCGCCGAGGCCAACAGCAAGCATGCCCACGTTTGGAGCCGCATCCTTCTTGCGGTTGACGGCAGCACGACCACGGTAGAAGGCAGCGATGATGGCGCCAGCGCGGGTGAGGAAACCGGCGGCATGTGCCGCGGCGATTTCACCAGACGAGTGGCCAATAACACTCTGGGGGGAGACGCCCCAAGACTGGAGAACAGCCAAGATGCAGAGCTGGAGAGCAGTCACAAGAGGCTGTGAGAATTCCGGTTGTCGAAGGTGTTCAGCGGAGCGGGCTTGGGTCAACTCGTCTATTTCAGCTTGTTAGCAAAACCTTGAAGAATGAAGTCTTCGGTCCAACGGGGACTCTTCTTACCAATAAGCGACCAGGTAGGAGGATCAGGCAGTTTCTGGAGAACTGCGTCCAGCTCCTCGAGAATACTTCGCGTCCAGGGGAAGAACTGCAGCAGCTCCTTGCCCATCTGCGGCCACTGGGCGCCCTGACCAGTGAAGACGAAGCCAAGGCGAGGCTTCTCTGATTGTTTCTTGCCGAGGACGAAGGCGCTGTCTTCAAAGTCGGTGGTGCTCGTCGTGAGGTACGCACGATGGAAGAAGGCCGAGCGTCTCTCGCTCAAGGTGTAGGCGAGATCGGCGAGGTCGACCTTGACGCGGGGATTGATGAGGTGGTTGGAAAGGGCGCGGATGTTTGCGCGGAGCGAGGCCTCGTCGTTGGCCGAGAGGACGAGGGTATGCGGCCGGACGGCGAGCGAGTCGTCATCGAAATCAAGCTCGGCATCTTCGGAGAGATAGGAGGATACGTGACGAGGCTTGTGGTCGATGGCAGCCTGCTCGATGACAACGTGAACGTTGGAGCCTCCATAGCCAAACGAGTTGACGCTGGCACGGCGGAGATTTTGGGTGGGCCAGGGGATGGTATAGCGGCTGGCCTTGACCTTCCAGCCAGCAAAGTCGACTGAGTCAAAATGTCAGATGGTGTTCACAGTGCTACAAATTTCGAAACTTTTTGTTGATGCACCTACTTTTCGGAGAGGGATTCTCAAAGGTCGGATTGCCGGGAATCCGACCGTTCTCGATAGCCAACACCGCCTTGATGAGGCCGGAATTTCCCGCCGCAGGCTCCGCGTGGCCCAAATTACTTTTGATCTGAGGCTGTCAGTGTTTCTGTTGACGGTATTGAATGGAGAGAAAAGCCAGAAAATGGAAAGAGAAAAAGAAAAAAAAAGGTAAAAAAAAAACTCACCGAGCCAATAATCAGAGGCTTGTCGTCTGGCCGAGAAGCAGCAAACACGGACGCTGCGCCCCGAACTTCAGTGGGATCACCAGCCTGTACGTACTTCCTGTCAGCCACAAACATGGACGGAAACGGTCATACTTAATTACCTGAGTTCCTGTACCGTGGCACTCCAGGTACGCTGTGTCGTTCAAGTTTGTGATGCCCGCATTCGCATACGCCGCGCGAATAGCCACAGCCTGCGCTTCCGCGCTCGGGCTGGCAATGCCTGGTGTGCGGCCATCACTATTCGTTGACGAGCCGCGGATCACGGCGCGCACCGGGTCGCCATCCCGGATAGCGTCGGATAGACGCTTGATGATGATGGAGCTGACGGCCTCGGCCTTGACGTATCCGTCAGCGGAAATATCAAACGTATGACACAGGCCGGTCGGGGAATGCGCGTTGCCCACGGCGCCAATGTCCATGACGTGCTCCGGGTTCAGGTAGAGGTTGCTGGCGGCGATGATGGCCGCATCCACCTCGCCCGTCTTGAGATACCGGCACGCCACGTCCAGGCCGGCCAGGGACCCAGAGCACGCCGTGTCTATCGTCATGCTGGGACCCTTGATGTTGAGGAAGTGGCTGAGTCTGTTGGCCAGGATGGCTCGGCCAACGCCCACGGTGATGTTGGCAGGGCGGTCATCGGGATCACGGCCCTGCATGTCGCCGTAATCTAAAATAGTAAGTTTATGAGCAATTTGTCTTTGCCAGATGGAGCATACCTGATGCAAAGGAACCAACAAAACATCCGACTGGAGCGCCGTCCAACTTCTCAAGAGGCACACCAGAGTTCTCCAACGCTTCGAATACCACTTCGAGCATTTGTCTCTGGTTTGGGTCCATAGCAATCGCATCTGTCTTGGAAATCTCAAAAAAGGACGCGTCAAAATCGGCGGGGTCGTGGTCCTCCAGGAACATGCCGCCGAGGGGGCGCATGGTCCGAGGTTTGTGTGATCCATCCCAGTGGGCATCAATGTTGAAGCGGTTCTTGGGCACCTTGTTGGAGGCAATGCCGCCTCTCTCGAGAAAGTCCCAAAGTTTGCGAGGGTTGGAGTTGCCGCCGGGAAGGCGGCAGGAGAAGCCAATAATGGCAATGGGTTCTTGGCTCGTCATGGTGGTGTGAACGAGAGTCTCTGGAGACGTAACGTGAGAGCCTTGTATGTACAAAAGGTATGGTGAACAGAAGATGAGGAGTCTATGGAGCAAAACCTTTCTTTGATCTGAGGATGCTTCCTTTTTATTTGCATATAGTTGCTAGCTTCGACTTGTCAAGATCCCGCTTGTTCGGTGTATCAAGGCATCATTCCGGATTTGGCCCACGATACAAGCCACGTTTCTCCGTCTTATTCCAGTCGTCACTACGAAGGAGGGCTCTCGGAACAATTACATCAAGTCTGTCGTAAACAATCACAAAATCATTACGCACAGCTGAATCTTCAACGAGCCTCAGTAGCGCTCAGCCGATCCACTTGCGCAAGATGTGCAGGTCTGACACGACAACCATCATGGTCACTTCGCCGTCCTGCAGGGTTTCTCAATACTGATAGTCATGATAACCACGTGCTTTTCCTAATTGGTACTGTATCCCTAGAATAGTTCGGCACTCGTGCGCCACTTCTAGGCCGTTGAAGCTGCCAGCCTAATGTGACCTGCTGCACGGTCAGAGCGCTGGTCAGCATGTTGTTCTATCTGTGGATCACCCTCAGCCTCACTCTTACTCCAGCTCAATGGCAAAGGGTAAAACAAGTTATATCCGCATCGGGCGAATTCTCCGCCGAGATTTGGCAGGCCCACGATGAGATGTCAGCCAATGGATGGGACGGGGGAGCTCAGGCTTCTGTAAAGTACCTATGCTGATGTTGTAAAAGAAAACGACTCAACAGCTTAATCAATATGTAAGACTTGCGAGTTTAACTATATCTTTATTGTTATTCCCATTCATTCTCCTTGGCCCATTCGTTTCTCTTTTTGACGTTGAGACTTTGAACACTTTGGGTACCAGACCCTTTCCAAGCGCAATGCCTTCTTCATTTCAGGTTGTTGAAAGCAAGACCATTGATGGTACCATCATCAGAGGACGGTTTTACGCCATCGACGGCAAAGGACCAGCAATTATCATGACCCCCGGGGTATGCCTAGCTGTGACTTTGCCATTCAACCAGTCGTGCTAACTTGTATTCTTAGTTCAACTGCGTCAAGGAGATGCTGCTCCCTGACATTGCCGAGACATTTCAGTCCCAAGGCTTCAATACCTACATTTACGACCCTAGAAGCATTGGTGATAGTGACGGCACTCCCAAGAACTTAATTGACCCGCTGCAGCAAGCTGAAGATCTTGCAGGTAAGTTGATCAAGGTTGAGAAAGCTGCAGTGTTCTCCCATTCTCCCAGGCTAGACTAACAGTCTCACAGACATTGTCACTCACATTTCGTCGCTCCCCAGCGTCGAGGCGTCACAAATCGCACTCTGGGGCATGTCCTTTGGCGGCACTGTCAGCGCCTGCGCCGCCGCCGTCGACCGTCGCGTCAAGGCTCTCGTCATGGTCTGCCCGATCCTCAGCTTCTACCAGGCCGACAAGCGGGAGCGGGCGTTCACGCAGCTGATACGCGACCGGCAGTCGCAGCTGCGCGGCAACGAGCCGTTCATGCTGCCGCCGTTCAACAGCAAGGGCGAGAACCCTATCGGGATGGCCGGCTCCGGCGGGCCCGGCGGATTGGAGGCGTACGGTTTCATGGGCGCCGTCATCGACCGCGGCGCGCCCAACTTCCGCAACAAGATCGCGCTGCAGACGTACCAGAAGCTGGCCATGTGGCAGCCCAAGGAGATTCTGAAGCTGGTGGACAAGACCCCTTTGATGATGGTGACACCAGAACTGGATACCATGTCGCCGCCAGAAGAGCAAAAGGCTGCTTTCGAACTCTTTCCACAGACTAAAAAGTTCTTGGAGGCCAAGGGCAAGGGTCATCTGACTGTGCTCAGCGGCGAGGGGTCGGTCGAGGTGGTTGATGCCATGGTTGAGTTTATCCGGGAGAGTATTGGGAGTTAGATTATGGTGCAAGGGAGTTTGCATCGACTTATAATCTACAATCACATAGCTATATACACAGCATGGTACAAAACAGAGAAAACCAAAATAGATAGTTTACGTACATGAAAGAAATCCTAGACATTTATTCTTGAAAATGCGCTTGTTCCTGGGTTTTGTTGCTTTAATTTTTGTTTTTGTTTCTATCCATTACGCTGTGCTCAGCCAGCGGTGGCTACAAGAAAAGTAGTTACTCCGAGTTGTCTTTTTGCAGAGTGTGGACTGTCTGGACAGGGAAGCATCCTGTCCATTCGTAAACTTGCACAATATTGATTTCTAAGCATCCTGCCCATCTCTTGAGATACACAACTAGGCTTACAAGAATTGATTTCTAATGTCATCGGCTTCAATACCTTGGAACTCCGAGTCTCAGAATTCCCCTGTAACCAACCATTCAAGGTTGAATACGCTAAAAATAAGCATTTCCGAATTAGGCAGTTGCTTACCCTGCCGATATTACTTTGGCGAGCTGTGATTGGTCAAGAGTAATACCGGCTTCCGGCAGCGAGACCCGCCAATCAAGGAAGTGGATTCAGTTCTTTCATGCAGAATAATACGAATAAGAGTCGACGATTGCGACATGACAATAAGCAACAGGGAACGGACGGAGCGGATCTGATGCCTATTGCTGGCCGCCGTCGGGTAAGCCTAGATAGATTGCCGGATTTCTTATCTGACGATTACTCATGCAGCAAGAATCGTCCATGGCTAAAATGGAAAGCGCGAGCTGGTAAAACTTGGCGTGCGCCATCTCGAGCAGACAGACACCCCGGCTCAGATCCATCTTGTAACTGCGTATACTCAGCGCCACAAGGCCACAGCGATAACGAACCCCTCCCTCTCAGGCGATCAACACCAGAACACCACACAGCAAACATCATGGCCTCTCCGACCATCGTCCTCATCACCGGCGCTAGCCGTGGCATCGGCCGCGGCATCTTCGAGCTGTACGCTGCCAAGCCCAACCACACACTCATCGCGGCCAACCGCAACCCGAATGACGGGCCTTCGCAGGAGCTGCTCAAGCTGGCCACAGCCGCTGGCACCACCGTGAAGCTGGTCAAGGTCGACGCGACCGACGATGATGATGCGCTCAAGGCGGTCGAGACGCTCAAGGCAGACGGCATTGATCACATTGATATCGTGATTGCCAACGCTGGCAAGGCGACCGCCTGGCCGAAGCTTCAGGACGCCAAGATTGCGGATATCCAGGACCACATCAACACCAACGTCTACGGCTTCGTGCGCCTGTACCAGGCCGTGCTGCCGCTTCTCCAGGCTTCCAAGGACGCCAAGCTGATTACCATTGGCTCCAGCGCTGCCTTCCTCACGGTAAGTACAAGCTGTTTCCTACCGCGCACTACAAGTTACTGACAACCAAAACAGTGAGTAGACACCCTCGACACATCAACAACGGCTACACGAAATCTAACATTACTAGAAACGCCATCCCCTTCCCGAATGCCGTCTACGGGCCTACTAAGATCCTCCAGCACTGGTACACCAAGACCATTTCCATTGCCGAGCCGTGGCTCACGGCGTTCCCCATCGATCCCGGGTACGTTCCTTGTCTGCGAAATCACACGGCCAGAGTCGTTGATTGCTAATCTCAACAACCTCGAAGCTTTGTGCAAACGGAGATGGGAAACCGCGGCGCACGAGCCTTTGATCTCGAACAGGCCAGCATTACAGTAGATGAGAGTGTGCAGGGCGTGGTCAAGGTCATTGACGCGTCAAGCAAGGAGACGCATTCCGGCAAGCTCTTCCTGTGGACTGGCGAGGAGGTTCCCTGGTAGATGTTTGTAGTCTAGTCGTCCTCGAATACCTATAAAATATTATTCAACATTATACGCTTAAAGTTGGAGCCACTTGTACTTGAAGACTTGAAGTTGGCCATTGAATTTACATGTCTTTGCAGCAGTCAGCGGCCGGGCAACTCGAAGGCTGTTTTATAGGGGCTCCCCGCTGTAGTCTACCCTGTAGCCACCACTGCAGCCCCGTCCATCAATCTCTACCTTGAATAAGAGTAGTATCCGTAAGTGATTCTCATTTTGCTTATATTTTCTAGAAGCTCTACCATGACTAAATATTTTCTTTTTTATTTACCCAAGCCTAGCTAGTAACCACATCTCAATTCACCTTTTGCTAACCTACTTTCTGCACAGCCTGCCATCTGATCTTCTAACCCAGGCATCGCTGCCCACCGACGCCGGACCATACAACACCCCCTGTGCGTCATACCTCTTCTTCACCCGCAGCAGCTTGTCGTAATTGTCCCCGAAATAGTCCTCCTTCCAGCGCGGATTGTCATACGTCGCTTCGTTGACGTACGCGCCGGCACCCGTCGCCCGCAGCCGCTCCTGGTGCGCATTCATGTCCGCCTGCGCCGCGACCAACCGTGTCGACGGCGCATCCCCCGGGTACACCTCCTCGATGATGAGGTGGTACAGCGCATCGCGCCATGCCGGCAGCACCGCCGCGACGTCGCCGCCACCGGCACCCTCGCGGCGTCCGCGGTTCGCGTTGCCGGCGACGCCGTTGACAAACGTCCGGCGCGCCGCGCTCGCGATCGCCCGGATCGCCGCCACCACCTGCGGCAGGCTGCGCCGCACCGCCTCCCGGCTGACCAGGCGGCCGCCGATGGTCTCGTTGTTGAAGTACGACCCGTACGGCAGCGTCGGGTTGTACCGGCGGTAGTGCGCGAGGTAGCTCGGCTCGGCGTTGGCGTCGAGCGTGTACGTGAAGCCGAGCGCGGCCACGTCGGCGAGGAACGGGGCCAGCGCGGCGCGCACATCCTCGGCGCTGTGGTCCGCGTAGGTCACCTGGCTGAGCTGGAAGACGGCGTCGGAGACGTGGTAGACGCTGGTGAAGCCAGGCAGCGCGTCGAGCCGCAGCAGGTGGCGGTGCCAGGCGGCGACGACGCCCCAAAAGGCCTCGGTGTCGTTGCCGGCGGCCACGGTGAGCGAGGCGCCGGCGACGGGCCCGTCCGGGTGCGCGCGCGTCGTCACGGACAGCACCACGCCGTAGGTGCCGCCGCCGCCGCCGTTGAGCGCCCAGAACAGGTCCGCGTTGCGCGTCGGGCTCGCCACCAGGTGGCGACCGTCGACCGTCACCACCTCCACCTCGAGCGTGTTGTCCGCCGCCAGGCCGTACGTGCCCAGCAGCGGCCCGTGGCCGGCGCCCTGGAAGTACCCGCCGGCGATGCCCACCGTCGGGCAGTAGCCGCCGACCACGCGCAGGCCCCGGGCCGCGGCGGCCGGGTACGCCTCGAAAGCCTGGACGCCCGCGCCGAGCCTGACCGCGGGCCCGGTGTACCGCTCGCTGGTGTAGTTGAGGAAGCGGATGGACTTGAGGTTGTGCGTCCAGAGCGCGAGCGAGCCCTGGCCGGTCGACCGCCCGAGGTAGTCGTGTCCGGTGTTCTTGACCTGCACGCGGATGTTGCGCTCCTTGGCGAACCGCAGGCCAGCGACGACGTCGGCGGCGCCGCTGACATTGATGGCGTATGAGGCGTAGTTGCCGAGCAGGCAGGGCGCGGACGGGCCGGTGAAGGGCGTACAGCTGTTGTTGGCCCAGAACGGCGACATGATGCTGACCGGGTCCGAGAAGTACGGGGCCTGCTCGGTCCACCGGATGGCGAGGTCAGCGCAAGCCGCCGCGTCGTAGTCGGCGCCGTGGCAGATGTGCGCGAGGGGCTCGCCGGCGATCAGGCGGCCCTGGACGGTCGCGTTGAGACGGCTCCATGATGCTGGAGACGGCCACTCACGGTCCTGGGGCAGGTACCGGCATGAAGGCTGCGAGGTACGGTTCGATGGATGCTGCTGTGGCAGAGCCAGCACCGAGGGCGCGACGGCAAGCAGGCAGAGAGAGAGAGACACTGCGGAATGAAACATTGTGATGTGGTGAGACTTGCGTCCAAGACACGGTCAAGTTCAAGGTGGTATCCACGGAACCCTCCCCATGGCTGCTAGCTACGTACATATTCAAGTAGTATATGAGAGACTGTTCTGTTTGGCCGCCAGCCGTATATCGGCTTTGCATCCGGCAGGCTGTCGATATCGAGCTGGACTGTCAGCCTGGGGCGGTGATGGGGGCAAGTATTAGTGCGGCTGAACGAGGCGGCCCCAGTTCGTCCGTGACTGCCCTGGCGTATTACGAGCTCTCCGTTATTGCTGATGATGCATTAGCTGCCCTATTTTCCGTCTCTAGCTTATTCGTGAGCTGAGTCCAGGGGTTCTCAGCTAAACCCACCGATTATAGTGTACAATCCATCATTCGGCCTAGGGCACGTAATGACCCGACTCTCTTACAGGACTGTTCCCTTTCCTCAGTAAGCAGATCGGCTATCGCGGTGCTGTAAACCCTAGCTCATCTCACTCCGAGACATCCAGGCAGTGAGGCTCGCAGTTGGGCTGTGGTTAGTATGCCGCTGTAATTCCAAGTTAGTTCTCCATATAGATGGACGTCCCGCTCGGCGCCGGATTCCACAGAACGGTAACCCGGAAACGACAGAATCTGAATTATTGACCATGTCTCAATTTTTGAACCCTACAGAGCCGAGAGAGTGGAAGACCATGGCGGCAAGCAATTTCGTCAGCACCGCCCAGCCCGTTCTCCAGACGCTGCAGCAGGGCCTGGATGACGCTGTCCAGGCCTGGCGTGTCGAAGGGCTTCTGTCATGGCCAACCGTCTATCTCCTTGCCACGGTTATAGCGACATATTGGGCCTGCTTGGCCGGACATCGATGTAGGTAGATTATATTTTAAGAAATTGGTAAATTATCATAGAGCTAATTTTCATGCAGTGTTTTTGCATCCGTTGGCTGGCATCCCCGGCCCCAAATTTGCAGGTAAGAGCAACAGTCAGGCATTGGGATCAGCTTACCTTGAGCTGGGCACATTGAGCTGGACTTTGACAAACTAACATCTCCAGCCTTGACATACTGGTATGAGATTTACTACGACGTCTGGCTCGGTGGCCAGTACTTTCGCAAAGTTAAGCAGATGCATGAGAAATATGGTATGAAAATTCTAGAATTATCTGCTTGTGTCCATCTGCAGCACACTTACACATTGTCCACAGGCCCTATTGTCAGAATCAACCCCGACGAGGTGCACTTCAACGACCCAGACTTTATCGAGCCGCTCTACCCCAGCGCCAAGCGCAAGACGAACAAGTCTGTCATGACTGGCCGGCGGACTGGAAGTAAGTTGCTACACCTTATCCAAAGAGAAGAGGGAGATAGGGGGGGGGGAGAAGAAGATTCGATAGACTCACAACCACCGCAGCTCCCAACTCCCTCGCCGGCACCGCCGACCACGACACCCACCGCCTCCGTCGCAGCACCATCTCCGGCTTCTTCTCCACGGCCAGCATCCGCCGTCTCGAGCCCATCATGAAGGCCGACCTGCGCAAGCTGCTCGCCCGCATGCGCGAGGCCGGTGAGACGGGCGAGATTCTCAAGTTCCACATTGTCCTCAAAGCCTGCGCCTGCGACATCGTCACCCAGTACGCCTTTGGCACCTCGTTCAACTTTTTGGGTGAAAAGGACTTTGCCGCCCCCTACATTGAGGCCACCGACGTCTTTCACTTCTTCAACCACGCCATGTGCCACTTTCCCATCGTCGGATACCTGCTCGGCGCGTCGCCGGACTGGCTGATCAAGGCCGTGTTCCCTGGACTTACCGAGATGTGGAACAAGAAGATGGTACGTAGTCTCCTTGGCGACTCTTCATCTGCTCCCCGTCTCCATCCTCGTCCCTTTGAATCCTCGCTCCTCCTCCCTCCCCGGCTAACCATCCACCCAAGATGTGGTACGACGAGGTCGAAAAGATCCGCAACTCGCCCAACCCGGAGCGCATCAAGAGCACCATCTTCGAGGGCGTCCTGTCCAGCCGCCTGCCCGACGAGGAAAAGACGAGCGCCCGCCTCGCCCACGAGGCCCAGCTCGTCGTCTTTGCCGGCCAGGGCACCACCGCCTACACCCTCAGCGCCGCCATCTACCAGCTCCTCGCGCACCCGGCCGAGCTCGCCAAGGTCAAGCGGGAGCTCGCCGACGCGCTCGCCGGCCTCGGCCCCGACGACGTGCCCGCCTACGCCCAGGTCGAGACCCTGCCCTACCTGCAGGCCGCGATCCAGGAGACGCTGCGGCTGCACCCCGGCGTCGTCGCCCGCCTGCCGCGCGTCTCCCCGACCGAGCCCGTCGTCTACACGGACCGCAAGACCGGCCGCGAGTACGTCGTCCCGCCCGGCACCACGTACAGCATGACCGCCCAGATCGCGCACACGAACCCGGCCGTCTTTGCCGACCCGGACAGCTTCGTCCCCCAGCGCTGGATCGACAACCCGCGGCTCGACCGTGCCTTTATCGGCTTTGCCAGGGGCACGCGCAACTGCATCGGGTGAGCAGCAATTCCTGTTTCTGGTTCATGGTATCCCGATTTGCCCGCTAACTGCGAGATAGAATGAACTTTGCAAAGCAGGAGCTGTCCATCATCCTCGCTACCATCCTGCACAAGTACGACCTGTACCGCGGCCAGGACGGCCCCACGCTGGAGCTCTACGACACGACCCGTGAGCGGGACATTGATTGTGTCCGTGACATGATTATTCCGTTTCCCGCCGCCGGCAGTCCCGGTCTTCGGCTCAGAATCCGAAACTAGTGTGAATGCTGGGCGGGAAGAGGGGAGAAAGTGGCCTAAGGCCGTCCGGAACGTTGCTTGCAGTTTGCTTACTGGGATGACCGATGATTCGGGTGAT
Source organism: Cordyceps tenuipes (assembly GCA_025583755.1). Lineage (NCBI taxonomy): Eukaryota > Fungi > Ascomycota > Sordariomycetes > Hypocreales > Cordycipitaceae > Cordyceps > Cordyceps tenuipes. The sequence continues at coordinate 129,353 of JANZYN010000011.1, forward strand.
GTGTAATTCAGAACGCTAGTTTTATTAAGAATTAACTATTCCAACTCAAAATTGGCCAATTTCTTTCATGGCTCTGAATCAAATTGCGTCGATCTTTTAATTGTTACAGCAAACAACCATTCCCTGTCCCGATTACCACTGTTGTAACCCGTAGCTAACGACAGCAACTCCCAATTTTAATTTCGCTTGGTCTAATATACGAGCCAATTGAGATAGTCTCCCTACTTCAAACTACATTGATTACAGTGCCGCCATGACGTTAACCTTGGCCCCGTTGGACAAATTCCGTATCGGCGCGATGAAGCTCGCCAGGAACGCACAGCCAGCAAATCCCACGCCCAGGGCAAAGGTATCCTTGAGTGCCCCGAGATACGCCTGGAGAACGGCGTCAATGTCGGCCGCGGATACCTGGGCTCGCAGGTCCGACGCGCCGATGGTGACGATCCACGCGGCGTCGATCCCAGGCGCGATGCTGGCGAGGTAATGCAGCAGACGGTTGATAAAGGCCGACTGCCCGGCCGAGATGCACACGGCACCGCCGGTCATCTGGAAGACTACAAGTGCGTATTAGCCTGTGTGGGCGGAAGGAGTAGCCTCGGCATCAACGTACAGAGAATGATGGCCGTGCTCGCGGAGATGTCTTCCGGAGCCGACATTGCTTGGGCGACGATGACGGGGACCTGGATTGCCAGACCTTGTCCTGCGCCGAGCAGCATCTGGTATCCCAGCGGGCGGGCGAGCGGCGTATGCATGCCCATGGTGTACAGCAGACCGGCTGCAACAGTACAGGCTGCACTGCCTACTGCCATGTAGACAGTATAGTAGCCGTAGATGGTGATGAGGAAGCCCGAGATAATAGCGAAGAAGCCTCGTCGCTCCTCGTTAGCACGCAGACCGTTCTTCGGAACCCGTATGGCACTTACAAGCTCCAAAAATCAGTGGCAAGTTGTAAATCCCACTCTGCGCCGCCGAGTAATTGTCAATGGACTGGAAGTAGATGGGGATGTAGTACGTGAAGAAGAAGTTCATGCCGTTTTGACTAGATCAGGCATTCCCGTTAGCAAACCCGTCCAGGCAAAGCGCAGCACGCGGCACACTGACAAGAAGGCAAAGGCAGCCACGCCGTAAATCACCCTCTTGGACAGGATCCGGGGCACGAGCGACGCCCTCTCGCCCTGCCACACCTGCACCGCGACGAACAGGCCGCTCGCCACCACCGACGCGACCAGGCAGGCGATGACCGACGCCGAGTCCCACGCCCGGCTCGCGCCCGCCCACTGCGTCACCAGGAAGAAGCACACCATGGCCACGACCGCGAGCGCCACGCCGAGCAGGTCCAGCTGCAGCATGATCTCGGTGAGCCGCGCCGGCACCGGCCGCGCCGCGGCGGGCGGCTTGAAGGAGAGCAGGATGAGGGCCAGGCTGGCGCCGCCGATCGGGAGGTTGATGTAGAAGCTGGGCAATGAACAATATGTTAGCCCTCTTTCGCGATCTCACCTACAGTCCCAAGTCCGGGGCAGCGGGGAGACGGGTTGGATCAACTCACCACCATCGCCAGCTGATCTTGTCGGTAAACACGCCGCCGATCAGCGGGCCGGCCACGCTCGCGACCGCGTACGAGACCCCGACCAGGCCGGTGTACCGGGCCCGCAGCGCCGGCGGCACGATGAACGCGATGATAGTGTAGGTTCCGCAGTAGAGGCCGGCGCCGCCGATGCCGGTGACGGCCCGGCCAATGATGAGTGCCGTGCTGTTCTTGGCCGTAGCTGTTGGGACAATAACTCGGTCAGGTATTGTACAGCGAGGGGCGTGCAAGCTCGTTAACCTACCGCAAACCAGACTGCCGACTTCAAAGACAACGCCTGCTGCGAGGTACGTGTACTTTAAATGGCAATATCGGTACAGCTTCCCCCAGAAGGACTGGAAGGCGGCCAGTGTCAGGAAGAAGGCAGAGCCGTACCATCCGACTTGGTCGATGGCGCGGAATTCGTCTGTAATTTTGGGAATGGCCGTTGCCACAATGGTCTGTCGTGCTATTGTCAGCCACTGTTTCTTTTTTACAAAAAAGAGTATATTTTTTCTCTTGTAATTTCAATCCATTCGAGACAGGCCAACTTGGTCCAAATCAGCCTTCACAACGTTACAAAGACGCAGCCACCTACCATGTCCAACGCCGCCTATGATTCAGCTGTTAGCCACTTTCAATACATTTTGCAACAATTAGCGACGGCATACCAGAAACAAACATAGCAATATCCCCAGCACCACAAATGCCAACTGCAATCCATGAGGATATTCCTCTTCCTTGGGCTCGTCTACCAGTGCCGCCGCCTCGAGATTCGTCGCTGCTGTCGTCTTCTCATCCTCCACACGCTGCTCCGTCGATACGGTGGTAGCACTCATGATGCGGGTTAGTTACGGCAAGGGAAGCTACGCCTAGCTAGCCAATGTCGTAATATTTTCGAGCTTCTTTTTTTCGCCTCTCAAACTTTTCACTAGAATCGCTCAAAACTACGAGATCCTCATCCAACTCGGGTACCGTCGGGGGGTGCTGATAACATGGCCAGGTGCTTACCCGAGCGGCCAAGCTCACCTCGGGGGCGGAGAGCAAAGCAAGCAGCGGTCATAGTCCCAGGCGGGCAAGGCGAGTAAGATCTCGCTACCAAGCTTTTGGCGCATCGATTACACGATAAAGGGCTGACCTGTCATGCAAGGTAAGCATTACGTCTCAAAGCGCTGGCGGGGCCTTGGAGACATGGAGACATCAGCCGCACCGCAGTTCGCACGCTGAGAGGCAAAAAGACGAGAAAAGCGCGGAATAAGGGGAAGATTGCGAATCTATTCTGGCAAATTGCATTGACACTAACGCCGTAGTTGGTTAAGAGGAATGGGGGAGCTGCGCCCGCGTCGAGGACAAAGAAAAGGCCTCGGACAATGAAATATTAACAGTACCAGGGGGGCCGCCCCGGACTGTAGACTGCAGAGTAAGCGCCAAGCACAATGGGGAAGGAAAGAGGGGTTTCTAAAACACAGATGTTTGCTATCCAGCTTCAAGGACATGATGACCAGGTCGTGTGAGTTGTGTTGACAGAGTTTGACGAGGGGCTCGAGTCAAGCTCTGTCAACACAACTCATTATCTCGTTGGTTCAATTTAATTAATATTACACATCTAGATTATAAACTGTTCTGTTTCCTTCTCGTTCTGCCATACTGGGGTGTTGAATTGGACGTAACATAATACCTCGGCTGGCTGGTTAGATCAACCACTTCAGGTTGGTAGACATGACAGAGTTGCAGCAATCCATTCTCTAATGTTCAATCTTGATTCATGCACGTCTAAATAATAATAAAAAGAGTAATCTAATAATCGTAGCAGCAAAGTGCCAAAGCGCAATCAGTAACACGCAGACGTCAAATGCCCTATATACCAAAAAGCAACACATGGCCACCCACCGCCGACCGCCCGAAAAGTAAGAGATTACATCGCAGGGGGCCGGAAAAACAAAGCATCGGCATCTCAAGATCTAAGCGGCTCCACGTTAAATGGTATTGTTTTGCCCGTGTGCGGGCACATCTTGGCGCGTGCCTTTATGTTGGCGCCGTTCTGCATCAGCAGCAACACACCCGCCTCGAACCGCCGCTCGACTGCAAGGTGCAGCGGCGTCCAGCCAACGTTGTCGTGAGCATCAATGTCAAAGGTATCCCGCTCCCGTTTGCTCCAGTGATCAAGCAATGTGCGCAGCACCTCGAGCCGACGATACAGCACCGCCCAGTGCAAAGGTGACCGGCCCTCCTTGTCCAGCACGCCGATTCGTGCACCGTGAGCCAGGAGCATATGCACCACAGGCTCGCTGTCCTGGATAGCGCCATGGAAGAGCGGCGTGCGGCCGTTGCTGTCCGGGCAGTTGATGCCTTCCGCGTCTTGCCGTAGCAGCATGCTGAGGATGCGCTCGTTGCCGCTCTGCACCGCGATGTGAATGGTACTTATCCACCCCTTGTCACTCTTCGCATCACCGTCATCAGCTTCCCCAGTCGTGCTCCCCGCATCCATTCTAGGGCTTGCATCGGCAGCTACAGTCGGCACGTCGATGACAGTACCACGCCGCGAATTCGGCCGAGACAGGACGCTGCTCGCAGATGACGCCGGCCCCCCATCGCTGACCGGAGTTCCATGCGACCGACGCGACGACGAAGACGAAGACGCCGCATACGAAGCTGATACTGTAGCCTGGGGCGTGGGCAGTCCGGGGTACAACGTACACAGCGACGCGGAAAAGTCCTGGTCGCACGACAAGGATCTACCTGGCGGTTCAGTGGGCAGACTCGGCAGGTCGAAGCAGGCATCAAAGTTGCTGTCAAAGTACATGTCCAGGCCATCGACGGAGACAGCAGCTGGCGTCGCGGGCAGACCGTCGGGCCTTGTCATGCCCAGATCGATGCATCCAAACAGGGTTGGCGACTGGAGCACATTGGGAACATGCGGCGTAGAGGTGACTGGCGTGAGTGCGTTGGATGATGATGTGCGCCTGGAATGGTGGGTGGTTGCCGATAAGGCTGCTTGGTTCTGGAGGCGCTTGTCTACAACGACACAAATGACGGCGTTGGTCAGCGGTGCACACGATGCGGCTGACAATTTCATGGGCGACTTACGACGAAACTTTCGCTGGGCGATGCGATTTTGAACTCTACGGCGTTCAACAGGGTCGGTCGGCAGTTGGACAGTGACATCCATGGCGTCTTGCATGTCCACAGACAGGGAAGGGTCGGTCCTGCTTGCAACGATGCTTTCTCTCAGGGACCAGCACCTAACGAGGCCTTGTCTGCAACAGGTCCAAGATGATATTTCGTCTTTTTTGTTGCTTGCAATGACGAGGAGATGAAGTTCTGACGTGGAGCAGCGTTAGTTGTCGAGGTGCTGTACGGGCCCTGGCAACAAACGGCAAACGGGTAAAATTTGCCCCACGATGGGGCGGGCTGATGGAGCAGCAATTGCCAACGAACACCAACAACATCCTACTAAACATAGCAACATACACATACAGACAGACTACTACATGGACACATACATCATGGACACAGCAAGACGCCCCCAAAACAAGTCCCGTTTATTACGCCACATATTTCACCAACTCCCGACAATCTAAAACAATCGAGCATCTGGTGGCGTGCTCACAGTGCCGACCTCAACGGGCCGTATCCCCTTTGCATCCGCTCCGTCCTGGCAGATTCTGTCCACCCTCACTCAAGCCACCCACCCCGACAACCGCATACATTTCGCATCTTGCCGCTCGTCCTTTCTATCCGCTAATGTGAGCTCAGATGCTCAGGTCCCTTGCGTTTCCTTCCTTGCGCCTGGCCATCCCGGGCGAATCTTCAGCCGCACGCCATACCCACCGTCCACGTCGACGTCGACGCCGACGGCTTAGATGCATTCGAACGCCTAGTCGAACGGAACAGGTCCATCCAGCGTTGCAATATATTTCGCCTGACAGGCACCTGGCTATCAGCTGGGTGGCGGAGCAACCCGTCGCGCGTTGGCGACTGAAACGGCATGGCGTGCTTGGATGTTGGGATGCACCTCTTACCTCTTAACTACAAAGGCATGTAATTGTTATCCGCGCTTGCATGTTAAGTTTTCCAGTGAAAACACCCAAGGAATGAGGCCTTCGGTCACTTTCACGGCAAGGCTCTACTCTACTGCTAGAGCAATCTATCACAAACCCTGCTTGCCGGCTATCCGAAACCCCATCAGGCTCGTTCACAGCTCAGAAACTACTCGGTGTTGGTTAAACGAGCGTCAACCTAACCTTATAATGCATATTGCGAATACAATCTAGAAAGCGAACGAAGAGATGGAGCCACGTCGGGAGCGACCCTGGTTGCACACTCTCCCCAGCTGAAAAGAAATACCACCTCGCTGGCCCTCCATTGGCTCAAGACGCCGTAGTCGCCCCATTTACACGCCATCGATCTCAAAGCTAAAAACAGATTCAATGAGGCTTTTCTGCTCATAACTCGTTTCTGAAGCCGCAGCCCACATCACTTTGGAGGCCACTTTTGCTCCGTCTTCACCCGCCCCCACCAAGCCAGCGCCAGCCACCCGTCCGCCGTAGACTCATTAGGAAGCTGGCAGTTGTTATCTACCACCTTGACGGCATGATGCATGATGGAGAGAACGGTGCAGCCACCCGGGACTTTGTACTTTGACGCCCTTTTATTCAACGGCTTGCGACTTGTCACCCCTTACTTTCCCTTTTCGGAAAGGACGAAACGCTCACCATGACTGTCACCGCGCTTGTGAACGGAGCATTCACAGAGGGGTTCAAGTGGGGTGAGGAGTGTCATGATCAACAGACCAAAGACGGAGAAACTTTGCACCAAGTCGGGGCCGGACAAGGGCTTCGGGATACGGGGGCTGACGGGCCAAGAACCCCGCCGTGGGTTCATGGATTGTTTGACGGCATCCGGTTTTTGCACGAGGACAAAGCGTCGGCCAGCAAAAACAGGATGAGATCTCTCGAATCGGCCCAGGCAATTCTCTTTGCTCCTACTTCCAGACCTTCGCTTCCTAAACTTGCGAAGAATATACTACCCATACAGCGATGTAGCCTCGCCTTCCTAGGGGTTGCGTTGCATTACACAGGAACTACTATTGCCCAGTGAAAAGGGAACAGCTGGGAGGTTTGAGCTCTCTGCTTGACAGATGTTCCTAGATCTACTAAATTAATTTTGCCTCGCTCGATTTGTCAAATTAATCGCATCTTGGTAGATCGTAGATGTGATAGACACCTCGTCGCATTTGTAGCTATCGGCCTCTTGGCAGCTTGGCTAGGTCGGCGCACTGAGATAGTTGGAATTTTGCTCAGCTAGCAAGGCAGAGAACCAAAAGCATCGGAAGAAATAGAGAACTTGTCTTTTACGAATTTATCGCTACCCTCTATTATCATTGGGTATTCATAGTTGTACGTCAACTTTCTTACCCTACAGTTCAACTACAACTGATTTACACCACATTCTACGAACTTCCGTCATCCGACGTGTTAACAGCCGAACATATAACTTGGAGCACGCAGTCCCACACATCAAGCTTTTGCTTTGGGGGCGTGAATAGTTGCCTACCGCCTGCTGAGAGACCTGACTGGCGGTGACTTGCTGTCAATCGCGCCACCGACGCCATGTTTCACCTAGCCTTGATAGGCAGCAGCCTTGGATCGAATCGGGATACAAAAGACGAATAATAGCATTGTGTTGCGTTGCTCGACAGTTGGGCTGTATGCAAAGGGCCGAGGCGGACGGTGCCTGAGCAATCCTTGCTGCAATGTGCCGACAACTGCCGTGGATCGGGCAACCTGTGCGAGGGATGAATTGACAACCGGGCGTTCCAGCTGGTTGTCACCCGCATACCGATAACTCTATTGTCATTTCGGGATACTGTTTACGGCAGCCGAAGGATCCCATACTTCGTTATGCCGCCCTCGCCTCATTGGACGCCCCATCACAGCCCGCCTCTACTGTGAGGACAGTATTCAGCTTCCATCTTAAAACTACCGGATAGGGATTTTAGCGGGATTCGGCCTTGTAGAGATGATAGACTTCCTAGTTGGATATTGGCTGTTTCAAAAATAGGCATCCGGTGTTGCTCTACTCGTGGCACGCGAAAGTGGCACTAGGACCAGGGCTGGCTGACAAGCTCCGCCTCACCCCTCACATGGCATCTGGCATCTACAAATCTACAAACGCAGTGTCACCCGTTGGCATCCTCCCCAGACAGCAGTTCCCAATTCCCTCATTCTCTTCACTCTACGCGCCATGTCGCACGTTCCCTTCGACCCCACCGTCGCCGAATTCGACGTCTCCTGCGACGCCTGGCTGGCCTCCCACCAGAGAGACTACGCCGGCGTCCACGCCAGCGCCGTCGTCTTCCTCAATGCGCCCCCCTCGTCCCCGTCCCGCATCCTGCTCGTCCAGCGCGCCGCGACCGACAGCATGCCGCTCAAGTGGGAGCTGCCCGGCGGCGCCGTCGACCCTCCCGACGCCGACGCCACCATCCTCAACGGCTGCGCGCGCGAGCTGCGCGAAGAGACAGGCCTGACCGCCACCCGCGTGCTACGGCGCGTCACCGAGGGCCCTGCGGGGGAGCCGCTGACGGTGTTTACGAATTCGCGCGGCACCAGGATCTTCTGCAAGTTCGCCTTCGAGGTCCAGGTCCAGACTCAGGAGCCCATCGTCCTGGACCCAAACGAGCACCAGGCCTGGGTCTGGGCCTCCGAGGACGAGGTGGTCGCGGGAAAGGTGGCAGCTACGGACGGCGGCGACGGCTTGAGCATTCCGCTGACCGCACCCCATATACGTAGGATCATTATGGAAGCATTTAGATTGAAAAGGGTGCCCGAAGCTCAGCAATAGCGACCTATCCGGTTCCATCCCACCTCGCACACCTCCCCTGCTCAAGCCCACAACCTGGTCCGCATCGCCGCGATCCTCTTCGTTGCCTCGTTAAACTGCGTCTCGTTCAGCCGCCCCGACCGCACGCCGCTCACCAGCGCCTTGCGAATCTCCTCGCCCTGCGTCACGTTGCGCGCGCTCGCCAGCAGCAAGTCCATCCCGGCCTCGGCCGCCAGCGTCGCCGTCTCCGCCGCGTCGCCAAACCCGCTCAGCGACCCGGCCTCCATCGCGTCCGACACCGTCACGCCGCGGAAGCCCAGCCGCTCGCGCAGCTCCTCCCGCAGCCACTTGCTGCTCAGCCCCGCCGGCCGCGCCGCGTCTAGCGCTGGGTACACGGCCCACGACGGCATCACCAGCTCCACGCCCGCCGCGATGGCCGCCACGTACGGCGCCTCGTCGACCCGCCGGATCTCCTCCAGGGGCAGGTTCAGCGTCACGGGGCGCTCGTCCGTGTTGGCGTCGTGCCCGGCCGCCCCGAGCCCCGGGAAGTGCTTCGCGGTCGCCGCGACGCCCGCCGCCTGCTGCGCGGTCAGGAAGGGCACCGCCGCGGCGACCACCGCCTGCGAGGTGTTGCCGAACGACCGCCCGTAGTAGTCGAGGAAGTCGCCCGCGGCGCGGTACACGCCCAGCACCGGCGCCAGGTTCACGTTGTTGTTGAACTTTTTCAGCGTCGCCGCCGCGCCCTCGCCCGCCGTCTTGCCCGCCGCCGCCGGGTTCGCCGCGGCGCCAATCTGCTTCGCCGACAGCTTCGGCTCGTCGTTCTTCATGCGCCGCACCTGCCCGCCCTCCTGGTCCGTGGACACGAGGAAGCGGATGGTGCCGGCCTGGCCGGTGGTGCTCTTGAGCAGGGCCGGCGCGGGGGAGGCGGTGTACGCGCGGCGCAGGGTCTCCATGGCGGCCGCGGTGTCGGCGTCGACGTTGACGCCGAAGAGGATGACGCCGCCGACGAGGCCGGCCGCGGTGAGGTCCACGAGCTCGGCGGGCGGCGTGCTGGACGTGGGGAAGGAGTAGATGACATGCTGGCCGGCGAGGATGTCGAGATCGGAGGCGGCGCCACGGCAGGGCTTGGCGTGGCAGCCGAGGAGGAGGAGAGCGAGAGAAGCGGCTTCAACGCGACGCATTTTCAACGCAGTGCTCAATTGATCGGATGAGTTTTCAATGATGATGAGTGGTTTGCGGCATGGTGATTTAGTAGCTGAACAAGGCACAAGTATAAATATAAATACAACTTTACTCTTCCTTGCGGAAAACAGGGAGCCCAAAGCCGTCCTGCTAGTCCGCCTCCCATCTCCACTACGTTACGCTCAATACCGACGAGGGATCAGCTGGGATCCTGGGAACGGACCCTAAAATGCGACGATTCATCCCTGCCCCCCCCCCTCAGACTATTAGTTGCATCGTCGCGTCAGCGGCACTTCATCGCCATGATGCGTTGGGGGGGTCGTGTGGCGGGGGCTGCGCATTACACCAACAAGGTGTTTCGGAAGGAGACCAGAAGGAACCGACGGTTTCCCTGAAACACTGTAGAGATCCCGATCTTGGGGCAGCTGAAAGCTGGCCAGCAACTACAAGTAGGACCCCAGCAGTGGGCAAAGCTTGGGTAGCTTGTCGGGCGCTCTTCCATGGTTCCGCTCCGGTTTTTGCATCGTGCTCGTTTCGCTCGGTTTGTATGGAGGATCAGCACCAGGGCTGCTGCTTACATTGCCAAGAAAACGAGGCCGGTCGGTCGCTAAAAGGGCCTCTGGTGGATTGACTGTCGTGTAAAAAAAAGTCCGTGGGTTTCTTGCTCAAAGTTCTTCAAGGCCTAGCGCTGTCTACCGACATGGGGCTCCAAGTCGATGCAACAGGACGAGAGAACGTTTGATTGAAATACACAAAAGCTTACTATATACTCCTGCCCTAAATGCCCTCCCCATGTGCTAGACTAGATTGCCAGTTTTTCTACCGAGTACGCGTCCACCTTCTGACTAATAAGGTAACCCGTCTCTCTCATGCTGCGCTGCACCACCTCGCCGCCAGACACGATCTTCTCCTTCGTCGGTAGCATCCTCGCCTTGAGCCCCAGCGGCAGCATCCGCGCCTCCTGGTTCTCCAGCTGTATCGTCATCGGTTTGCTGTCCGTCCGCGATACCTGCCGCCCGACACCGCTCTTCTGCACCGCTTGGCCGTACCGCACAGCCTCGCTCACCACGCCGTTGATATGCACAGCTTCCTCGATGCCCTCCAGGGCCGCTGTCACCTCAAGCTTGAGAGCCGTCAAAAAGTCGCCCGTCTCCGACTTGTCCGCCCACGCCATGGTGTCGTTCAGCAGCCAGCCCCCGGAGCCAATGGCATCCACACAACGGCCGAGGAGATCGGCAATGAGTGTGATGACGCCGTCTGGGGGAGACTCGTTGCCATCCGACTCAGGACCAGTAGCGTCAACGTAAAGCGAGGTCCAGGCTCCGCGGACAAGCTCCATCCGAAGTAGATAGATGAAGGCGAGTATTTCTTCCGTGCGCACACTGCTGCGAAGAGCCTTGACCGTCGTGATAGCAGGTTGACGCCAAAGTTTGGAAAAGGCAAGCGTCAGACCGCGCGAGCGACTGCTAGAATCATCGCCCAGGTAGTGCTCGGTCAGAGCAATCTCGCGCTCCAAGTCATCCAGATCCATCTCATATTTGTCACCAGATTCATGTGGCTGTTGCGTAAGGAGCTTCGTGCTGTTCATCCTTCTCGTATCTGGTATCAGGTCCATGCTGAGCATAAGCGCGCGGATCGCCAAGATGAGTTCTGTTTCACCTAGCTTGGTTGCTTGTAGGTAGTTGAGCAGCAGTGACATGGACGGCTCTGCGTCCGTAACGCAGCTGATTAGGTCGGTAGCAATCTCCCTATCGTCGACTCCGTTCAGTTCTTCCACAAACGTCGATCGCAGATTTGACAGGGTCATATGGCCGGCGACAACCAAGTAAGTCGTGACATTGCTGTCGGGAAGTACCAGTCTCAGGTGCGGGGTCATGTCATCGGAGCGGTTTGCCTCGATAGCAAAGACCTGGCCAAGTGCATAAATCACCCATCGTCTGTCGACAGCAGCGTATTTACTACCATCACTATGCCAACGCCACTCGCCGCCATCGTCACTTACTTTCGAGTCCGCGCTGCTTTTGCCAGAATGATCCACGTGGAACTTTTCGCGAAGCAACTCCTCCCATTTCTCCTGTTCGTTATTCAACAGCAGCTCGTCCGCCTTGGACAACTCTGCTCTGTGGTCCGCCATGTATGACTCTGTCATTGTGCCAGGGATGTAGCGAGAGAATGCCGCAGATTTGGAGTGCTTCGCGCGCTTTGGTGTGGCCTCGAGGGTAGTGCCACGGCCGATGGAGTCGATCAACATGCCTTCCCGGTGACGCTTGCGATGGTTGGTGGGTGGCTCAACATGAATAGACACCAGAACATTGTCAACTAGAGCCACGGCGATATCTTGGCTGCGAACGTAGGTCAGGAATTGACAGGACCGGGGCTGCTGGCTCTCAACTGGTAGTTCTGAAAGATCCAGTTTCACTTTAGCGTGAATAGATCCGTATTGGTAATTGAATAGCGTGATCGTCTCGAGGGAAGATGAAACAACAAAGGGTCGCAACAGTTTGGTAAAGGACGTAGCGGCTTCGGTATTGAGAGTTAATTTGGGCTTTGGAATGGCCCCAGAGAGATCGAAAATCGTTAGCGAACCGTTCTGCAGCTGGAACAGCGTAGCGGTCGGAACATCGAGCTGGGACAGGGTCGCAGCCTCCTGGCTACCGTGGGATGGGAGCGGCGAGATTTCCAGCGGCGCCAAGTTGATGTCCGATTCCGAGCCCCTCATAGCCGCGACAACCATCAAATGTCTAAGTGTTTGCGTCTCAGTGTGGCTTCTCATGACAAGAGCCAATAGCTCCGGCTCGCCAGTCTCCACTGATTTTGGGAGCGCGGTACAGAGTTCAGGTTTGTTCTTGAGCAGTCCATCCGTGAATTCGTTCAAGCTGCCAGAGGTAACGTGTTCAATCTCGAGCTCGCTGATCTTGGAGGCAACGGCATCTTGCAGGGGAGATTTGGTAGAAGCGGCCCAGTTCGTAGAGAGATTCTCGCTGGAGAGTGAAATTACCTCGCCAGACTTGCAGACCAATATCACATCGCCAACAGAGGACTTCTGGGACGGCATGGAAGAGCAGGTAATGTATCTGACAGGGGAGCTCTTCAAGACTTGCGAGGTTGTCGTAGAGACAGTTTTCCCGTCAGCGCTGACGACGTCCTTGAATAACGTGATCTTCTGTGTCGCTTTGCTGCTCAGCACCGCGAATGTGTATCGAGAAATATCGCTAGAACTAGCAGTGCGGATACGGACCGAGTATGGCGCGCAGGTGAAGGATTCTTGGGGAGGGATCGGGTATGAAGTAATTTGGCGGGATGTCGGGACCTGGACAAGTTAGCAGAAACACCTTTGGAGACTTTTCCGTTTGATTCATACATCGTAGATGCTTGCGTTTTCTCCATCTATGCCCACGACGAGCTCCGTCCTCTTTCTCTTCTTTGAGCCATCCTTTTGGCCATAGACCTCTCTGGCAAAGACGTTGCCTTTGGTGTGATCAAGCGGACGCGGCAACACGGCCAGAGGGAAAGGTCGATGGATTTTGTATTCGGCGGCCATGGCGACTCTGATGGGATTTGCAAAGGTCAGAACAGCTATCCAGGGAGCCGCAATGGCAGCAGTGTTACAACTTTCAGAATTCTGCCTCCAAGGCGGCAAAAAAAAAAAGTAAATTCCACCACCAACGACAGGCAAAGAGTGGGGCAGCTCTGCCGGGCGGTCAAGTCGTCAGGTGGGGCAAGCGAGATCTGCCACTTAAACGGTACGTACCTTTTCAAGGTGCAGCTGCGCGTCATCTTTGTCTCGACGCGTCCGGCTAACTGAGCTGTTACCTTTTAATTATTAGTACCTGGCCTGGTAGCCAACGCTTTTGGGCTCGCAAACGCACGATACTGCTTCCCCCTCCCAACAACTTCTACAACCTTGCCGCAATCGAATATCTCATACGCCGTCCTTCAATGGAATCAGCCCGTTAAACTATTTAAAAACCCTTGCTGCCACCGCCTCGGACCTGATGGACTGCTTGGTGTTGCTATAGAAGTGCTCCACGAGGGAACCGCTCGGCGCCCTTCGAGGCATCTGCACTCCATCATTCTTCTTCAATGGGAATTCTCGCTACAATGGCTATGACGGACCAAGGTCTGGAAGATGGCAATTCGAAAAAGCTTCACCCCTTCTTTTTAAAAACAGTTGCTTATGCCAGCACGGAGCAAATACAAATCCCCACCGTTGCCGCGAACGAGACGCATGAGACGAGGCGAGAAACAATCAACAACCCTACGGCGCCTCACAATCTCGACTATGAAGCTGCCTCATCACTGGAGTGCGTCTATCCACCACCAGAGCCTGTGGTGTCTGCACAACAGCCTCAGCAGCCGCCACAGCGACAGGCGGTGGTTCAACAGCAATCCATGATAAACTACGCCAATGCGCATCGCCAAGACAACCCCCTGACGCCGCATCTTTCAGAGCAAAAGGTGTTGCTTTCCGCAATTGATGTCAAACCGCCTGCGATATCCCTTCCCGCGACCGCGCTGCCCGCTGCTGCATCGCAGCCAACTCAGCCAGGTTCTGCCGTGGACGCTCCGCCGAAGAAAGTGTTGAAATTCAACTCAAGGACAGGTACCCTCGGCTCACCCCCTAAGCCCAAGTCTTCAAGAAAAGGGTCCAGAATAGTCGCGATTAAATATGGACACAACGCCCAAGATCGCAAACGAATTGGCGACAAGATCTGTCAGATTCTATCGGGTGAACTACATGTCGGAACGCACGTGTCAGAGACGAAGGTCAAAGATAACATCAAAGACAAGTCGCGACAGGAAATTTCAAGAACGACACATCCATTCTTCGCAAAAGAAAAGGCCTCTGAACCTCTGCCCAGAGACGAAAAGAAGAAACGGCATACAGTTTTCATGTCTACCCCAGTCTCGCCAAAGAAGCCACGAAACTGCTTTACATCTGGCCAAGGGGCTTCTTTTTCCGTTAAACCCATAAGTGTTAAAGTTCCCGGTGCTAAATACCCCCTTTGGCCACCGCGCGGTTTCAGTCATATCCGAGGAGCTGAGCTGAACGCTCCTACATCAAGCGCGGCTCTGCTCGAAACAACTCCGATCAGCCGTCTTACCAATAAGAAGTCAAAGGGACAAACAGTGTCGATAAAATCGCACGAGTCTATTCTCGAGATGTTCGGTCGGCGGTTAGACATTCAACGCGTGAAGCGTAGTCTGCCAAAAAACGACGATCTATTCCCGCCCCCTCCAGCCGAGCTCCGACTACCGACAAAACATTTTGAAAGCGGCTGCAAGCTTGCCAAACGCATACGCACCGAAATACAATCCAATGTCCCTCTTATTACAACGTCTGGCATATACTTGGATGAGGATGACCTTGCTCGGCAACCATCACAGCCTGCGCACGCTATAGTTGATCGTCACTGGCGATCGCTGGCTCAACAACTTTCTGCTTTTGATCGATCGACATGCGAGAGCGTATCCTGGGTTTCCAAGTACGCTCCAGTCAAAGCGACAGAGGTACTGCAGACAGGGAGAGAAGTTGCTCTGTTGAAGCAATGGCTCGAAACGCTGCGAGTTCAGGGAGTCGATAGTGCCGGAGACTCTTCTGCGAAAGCAAAGGGCGAACTAAAGAAGAAGAAGCGGAAGAGCAAGCTCGATGACTTCGTTGTTGATAGCGAAGACGAGAGTGGCGAGATGAATGAGCTCTCAGATTCAGAAGAGCAGTCACCACATGGCTTTCGCCGTTCACGGCCTTCAGTGGCAAGATCATTGGATTTAGCAGGAAAGGATCCCTCTAAACTATCAAACACTGTGTTAATCAGTGGTCCACATGGCTGCGGAAAATCAGCGTCGGTCTATGCTGTTGCAAAAGAGCTAGGGTTCGAGGTGTTTGAAATCAATTCAGGCACCCGGCGCAGTGGCAAAGACGTTTTGGAAAGGGTTGGAGATATGACGCGCAATCATCTTGTGCAGCATCATCGGGCAGAAGTTATGGACTCTGAGGAAACTTCAGGCGCCATTTCTAAGCAAGGCACGATGACGTCATTCTTCAAACCAAAGATGGCAACGGAAAAGAAGAAGAAGAAACACCGGAGCGTAGCTCGTGCCAGGGAGGAAGGCGGCCGGATTCCCTCGTCCAAATCGCAGAAGCAGTCTCTCATCCTTGTGGAGGAGGTTGACATCTTGTTTGAGGAAGACAAGCAGTTCTGGGCGAGTTTACAATCGTTGATGGCCCAGTCTAAGCGACCCTTCATACTCACCTGCAACGACGAGAGTGCAGTTCCCACGAATATACTTGATCTTCATGGAATTTTCCGCTTCCTCCCGCCACCGGAGTATCTCGCTGTGGACACTTGCCTCCTGATTGCTGCCAGCGAAGGCCATGCTCTGAGACGCCGCGCGGTGCAGGCTCTGTATCAACGGCGTGACTATGACTTGCGCGGGACCATCACGGACCTGCAATTCTGGTGCCAGATTGGAGTTGGGGACCGGAGAGGAGGCCACGATTGGTTCTACCCCCGGTGGCCGAAAGGCTGCGACGTGGATGAGCAGGGCCAAGTCATTCGTGTGATAAGCGGAGATACGTATCAGACCGGGATGGGTTGGCTCAGCCGCGATGGCATCGTGACGGCCCCAAGCAAGGAGGCTATGGAGAACGAGGCGGCCGAACAAGCTTGGCAATTTTGGCATCGCGATTTGAGTGATTCACATGGTAGTGTGGAGTTAGATGCCTTGAGCGCCCCTTGTTCGGCGGATCAGATGAATCGACAACAAAGAATCGACATCCTCAACGCATACGCAACTTATCACGACGCCTTGAGCTTTGCCGATTCTTGCTCTGCGGGCGTGCTCGGGTTGGAACTTGACGAGATACTGGACCCAACGCTGCCAGAAATGCCAGCGAGGGCAAAAGAAGATTTCACCATTGCTCGATCATTGCTCGAAACTGATCCGCTCCAAATTCACTCTTGTTCTCGATATGCAATCTTCTCCAGCCTGTCAGGTTTGGCCCTGAACAGTCTCAAGAGGTCTGCCGCCAACATCCTATCCTCGGCCGTTGTCCAGAAACCCACGATCAGCACCGAAGAACAGACCACCACCATCTTGGGAGACAGCAGTGAACGGGACAACCACAGGCTAACACGCTACGACGTTGCCGTTGCCTTTGACCCCATCGCGGTGTCGCCCAAGGCCGCAGCCAGCCTGAGCCTGGACCCCTCCGTCTTCGACCGTACTATGACCATGATCGTCGTGGAGGTGGCACCGTGGGTTCGCGGCATCGTGCACTACGAGGAGCAGCTCATGCAGGACCGGCGGCGCCTCAACGAGCTGTTGGATGACGGTGGCAGCACGCGCAAGCGCCGGCGGACCACCCGCAGCGCGTACTCGGCTCTCGAGGGCGGCGAGCGCCGGACGACCAGGAGGGAGCGGTACTTTGGCGACGTCCTGTCCACGGAAGCGGTCATGTACACTGCCGGCAAGCACTGGCAGCAGGCCCTACCGCTAGGGGAGGAATGGGCAGAGACAGAGGATGACCTCGCCAGCAGTCCAACATCGGCGAGAACCGCCGAGGACGTCACGAGAGCCGCATAAAGAGTACCAGGACATTAATCGATGTTAATTCAAAGCATATAGAGAAGAATACATATAATCGTAACTGCCGCTTGAGTACCGTGTTCCCTCCATCGTCTCGCTCTACCGATACGCTCAGCTATTCCGGCGACTATACTCGGTAGTCCGCTGACTCTGCCCGCGCGACTCCTGTCCAGCCCGCCCGCCGCCCAGCTCATCCGCCTGGCGCAGCGGGCGCGCCTCACTCACGCTCGGCCGCCTCTGGCCCCGCGCCTCCACCTCCGCGCGGCCGCCGCCCTGCTCCTCGCCGCCGTAGACCGGCTGGCGCACCGACCGACTCTCCGCGGCCGCACCCGGCTGCCTCTCCGCCGCGGCGCTCTGCCGCCTCTGGCCGCCACGCGCCTCCTGCACGGTCCAGCCGCCGGCAGCCTGGTCGTCCGGCTGGCGCAGCGCGCGAGCTTCCCCCGGCGGCCGCTGGCTCTGGCGGGCGGCTCCGGCGGCAGCGCGGGGGGGCGGCTCCTCGGCCGTCGGCCACGGCGGGTGGTGGTGCGGGAGGGCGGCGCGGTCGTCGCGCCTGGGTGCTCTGCGGGCGTGGTAGTCGTCTGCGCCGCGGCGGTCCTCGCGCGACCTGCGGCGCTCGGCGTCGCGGTCACGGTCGCGGTGGTCGCGGTCGCGGTCGCGCCGGCGGGCGCTGTCCGCGTCGCCGCCCTTCCATATCTTGTGCGCGACGAGGGCGGCGATGCCGATGCCGGCGATGGCGACGCCGGCGGTGGACTTGGAGAGGCCGGCGCCGCCGGAGGAGGAGGAGCCGGACTTGCGCTCGCGGGAGCGGCGGCGGGAGCGCGAGCGGCGGCGGTCAGAGGAGCGGGAGCGCGAGCGGGAGCGCGAGCGGGAGCAGCCGTCCCGACGATGGTACCGGGGCGGTGGCGGCGAGTAGCGGGACGTGGAGCGTGATGATCGGTTCATGGCTGCCCCGGGGCGGCGGTGGCGGCGGTTCACTTGTTTCCTTTGGCGCCTATAGTGGAAGAAGCAGAAGCGTGTGGAGATGGATGAAGCGAGCGCCAAACTTCGTGATGGCTCCTTTTTGTGAAACTCCTGGATGTCAAGACTTGAAGATGCCTGCTCGCTGTTGGGCCGCAGGGCCGTGAGGGGCAACAAGACGCAGTGGAAGGCGACCGACCGCTGCGTGGCGCTGCTGCGCATGGAGCACAAAAGGGTAGCTGCTGCCTTTTTTTCAGCTTCCCATCCCATCGGCAGCGCTCACTTGGTACCTAACACGAGCCCAATATGCCATGCGGGCTGGTTGGGGGAAGAACAAAGGATGATCGGTAGGTATTTGCGTCTTCTATTGGTTCATCGGGCGCGCCATCGGCGCTGCGTCTCTCTATGGGCTCTGCCTTATTTTACAAGATACGAAGATGGTGTATAGATTGGATCGATCCCCTCCCTCGCCTTTGCGCGCAATTGTGTTGTCTTTCCGACCCTTGTTCTTGGTCTGTGACCTCGGATCGGGTGGCGGCGGCTGGTGGCAGGCTCCTTTGCCCCCATTCGTGCCAGCATTCGCAGTGGATGTCGTGTGCTGGCTGGCTGCAGCGATGTCTGAGGTCTGCTGCAGGCTGCCGTCCAAGCCTCAGAGCCTGCCTGCCTGCCTGCCTGCCTGCCTCTCTGTCTGTCTATCTGTCTGTCCGGGCTGGGACATCTTGTTTGTGGTCGTCATCAGCAGATCCCACGTCGCAGTTGTATGCTAGTCTAGATAAATAACGTGCAAATTGGTTCGCAGTCAATGCGAATCATTGCATGGTAGAGTAGGGATGTCGAGCGTCATCATCATCATCGTATTAGACCATGTGATTGATTCTTGACGGCGCAGGCAGCACTCGTTGCTCGAGTGTAGTGAAGCCTGTAAGCGGCTGCGAACTGTCAGGCGACAGACAGGACAGACAGTCTTTCTGCTGCCTGCCATGGCATCTCCCCTGGTCCAACATTTGTGCATCTGGGACGGGTCGTCGTCTCACACCATGATGAAACCAACTTCTTCCTCCCGCAGCGACATGGAGTCGTCGTCGGTGAGCCTGACGCCATCGTCATAGTGCGGCGTCATCTCCGGACTGCTCATGTTGCTCTGCATCCAGGCTTCCTCGGTGTGGCGAGAGGTCAGATGATACCCGTTGCTTCGCTTCGGCCGACGAGGACCAGACGCCGCGGTTGAGGTCGACCCGGGAGAGAGCTGCCCGGCCGACATTGGCGACACGGGCGACATGGCCTGCGGCAGCCTGGCCGCCTTGTAGGAGACGGCAAAGATGTGCTCATGCGCCGACTTGGATGGCTGCACGTAGGGCTGGGCGAAGGGTGTCATCTCCGGCCCGAGCAGGTCGTGGTAGAGGAAGGGGGCCGGCACGTCCATCTCGTCCGAGTACGGCAGGACGATGCCAAACTGATGCAGCTCTTGCTGGGTGGCCTCAACCAGCCACGGGTCCTCGGTCGTCGCGGTGAGGAAGCCCGTGACAAAGTATCCCTGGCGGTCGATGCAGTTCCCCAGCAGGGCCCTGACGTCCCTGGAGTAGTCGTCGCTTCGCATCAGGTTGCGGAATGCGGTGTCGGGGTCCGGCAGGAGATAGCGCTTGACCATGCGACATTCGAGGAGGACGGCCTGTTTCTGCCCGTGCAGTCGTGGGAAGTCGAGAAGTCGCGAAACTTGTGGTGCCACACCCTGGCTGCGGGCAATGGACATGAAGTCTGAGAGTTTGATGGGCGCGGAGCACTTGGGAACTGCCATATTCAAGCTGCCGTGGTTTCTGCTGAAGGGGGCGGCGGCCGTCAACGGCGCCGTCCTGGAGACGACGACTCGGCATATCAGGTCCGAGGCTTCCGTGGCCGGTATGGCCTGGTTGAGAAGAACAAACTTGGCGTGAGTCATAATGTGCCTGAACCGAGATGGACGGGTCGAGAATTATTTCGAATCATCGGGCTCGTCTGGCAAGAAGAAAGCTCGTAGTGTATCGTATCGTATCGTATCTTATCGTACTGTATTGTATTGTCTTGTCTTGTATCATGGGCCGCGAGAGTGCAATCGCCTACGAGTCTCGGTATGTGCCCAAGAGTCGGTGCCGTCCGTCGTGCTGACGAGATGGGATCGTGTCCAGAGGCAGCTACTTGGTTCATTCTCTCGTCCCAAGGCCGCGAGGCAAGGCGAGGGAGGCATCCACTCCTATTTAAAGGTAATTCACAGACAGGCACGAGAATAGTCATTGGGCATTGGCACGCCGCCGCGGAGCCATCCGAGATCACAAAACGCAATTGACGGCCCTACTAGAGAGCCAAGCAGACAGCCTCAGTGGAGTTTGAGGCAGGGCGTGTGAAGAAGGAAGGTGTGGTACTTGAGCCCTTTACCCCCTTCACCCCTCCACCCCGGGAACCGTGGGATTCGATTACCAGATAGTGTGTCGCAGCAGAGGTGTCTCTGCTGTTGTCGGTTGAGCATCAGCCGCCGGCGGACCGAGAGCAGCAAGGATCCTGCGGCAAGTCTCTGCCTCGTAAATGGCCGAGAGTAGGAGCGACGTCCGACCTCATACTCTATCCTCCGTCCTCCGTCCTCCGTGGGTGAGGGTGAGGAGTCGATGGATGGTGGGATGTAACTAGGGCGTGGGGTAGCTCAAATGGATGGATGAATCCGCCTTGTCTGTACATATGGAGCAGGTCTTTGTATGCAGTTAGTTGGATGCTGCTACATTATTGGTATTAGGACCCTTGAAACCCTTGTCCTGTGGGATGGATTACTGGGTACGTGCGTGATCGTGTTGGGCTATTCGTGTACGCGGCTAGATTCCGCACCTCATCCATCTTGCCATTCTGGGTGGCTTACGAACAACGTGGTTTCTGCCCGGGGACCAGTATTCTGCTAGTTGGCGCGTCTCTTTCATGCTAGCTGCGAGGATAGAAAAAGGCCAAGGAAGGGGAGGAGGAGGAGGCGGAGGAGGAGAAGGAGAAGGAGGAGGAGCAATAGCATCAACAAGAACCGCATTGGGCATCTCTCAGCTAACTCTCTTGTATCAGCTATCCATCGTATCGTGTATCGTATGGCGGTTTTAGTTTGTCTCGTCTTGCCGCCCTGACTGCGGATGTCAGCAGCGACTGCCATGCCATACCATGTCTACTGGCGGATTTCGGGGGAGGAAGGATGAAGAAGCAGTCAGTCAGTCTCAGCCTCACTCTCAGTCTCCAGCTAGTTAATATGTATGCCCTGGATGGCAGGCAGTATTGGCCGCCGAGCAAGGTGGACGCCGCAGCGGCGCACGGGGCTCTTGGCCAGCAAATAGCCTCATCGCTTGGAGCCAGCTGAGAGGGGAGGGCCACCGTTAGTTCGTCGAGTTGGCCGATTGTCAAGGAAGCATAAATTGAGGCACATGTACTGTTGCTATGTATATACGAGGTGTGGTGACCTGGGCCTGTCGCATTATCCAGTTTGCATAAATGATAAATATAGGTTGGCCACATGGCAAGACAAGGGCCACCCAAACAAAACAAAGTGTTTATTTCATTTTATTTCGTGCTCTGGCAGGGCAATGTAACACTGTTTCTCACCAGTTCCCAGCTTGGCAATCTTAATGGCCTTAATGGCCCTGCATGGCAGCGAATCCCGCGTTATTAGACAGTCTTTGTTATTGTTTACTACATGCAACTCGTATGAACAAACTGCGCTGATTATTGCGTACGGACAACCACCTCGCCTCAGCCCTGGAGTGACTTGCCTGCCGCGAATCAGGCCACCCCCCCTTCTATAAGCCCCTTCTATAGGCCCCTTCTATAGGCCCCTTCTATAGGCCCCTTCTATAGGCCCCTTCTATAGGCTCTTCTAAACCCCCTTCTAAACCGCCTAAAATCAGCCCCCTGACAGCCACAAGGCCCCATCGCTCGATCTGGTAATTTTTGACGGGCAGATTGCCAGCTGGAAACACGTCAAGAGTTACTCGGATGGATGGAACCCGTACCTGACCCATCTGGAAACAAGTTATCATAAATTCCGTATTTACAATTGGCGCTCTCATCACGGAGTCTCATGCATCAATTCCCCGAATCTCGGCCATGCGTGTGGCCGGACCGGACAATAGCAAAACACCACACTGGAAACCGACCCGGAGGCATAAGCGCAAGCAGGGTCATCGTCAAAACTCGCACGCAATTCCTTCTGCACCAAAGTTGTTCTGTGCGTTGGGGATCGGCTGGCTGCCATGTCGACTCGAAATCCATGGAGACACCCTGCTTAAAATCAGCCACCCAGGTCGGTGCCTTGATCCTACCCGAGATGATCCCCACGACATGCCATACCATGCCTACTTGGTACTTGCATCAACGGTATAATTATTCCCATTTCATGGGGGCGGGCGATTGCATAGCCACATGGCTTCTCATCAACTAATTCCCTGGTTTTTTGTGGATAGACAGCAAGAGCGAGAGGCCGGGCCACATTTGATCGGCTCCGTTCCGCGATGCCCACACCACCCCCTCGAAAAGGCCGACTGTGTGAAAAGGCCGCTCAGCTGAGGCCCTCTGGAATATCGTAACGAGGCGCACTTGTCTTGGATATCCGACCGACCCGACTTTCTGGCAAGTCCTGACTCCGGATTGAAACGTTTCTGTTGCAAAACAAACCCGTCCGTCCGCCCGTCCGTCCGTCCGTCCGTCCGTCTCCGTCCGTGCCCGCCCTTCCGCCCCGGGAGCTTGGTATATCCGCCCGCCGCCGCCGCTGCATCTCGGCGGACTGGTTGTTGCAGATTTCCAACGCCCCCCTCCCCCCCCCCCTCCTCCATCCCCTCCCTCTCTCTCCTGTTCCCCTCCCCCTCCCCCTCCCTGGCGACAATGGAAAGAAGGACTGGAAACCAACCACACCCCAAGAGGTGGTGGCCAGTGCTTCAGCTGCATCCAGCCCTGACGGCGGCCTCGTTAACCGTACCTGGTCAAGTCCCAGTTGTGGCTTGCCGCCGGGGTAGATGGGCGATGGGCAAAGACGGGTTCGAGTAACCACAGGCCTATGCAGCTTATTAGCCGACGCTTTTGCTTTTCGCCCGGCACGGCAGCGGTTTCAACGAGTCTGATCCAGCCACTGACTGGTGTGGGACCCAAGGGTGCAGATTGGTGATTTTTTTTCGTTTCATCACATATGCTCCATTCAAGCATATTCGTATACGATACATTCTGCCTTGCCTGCGGTTTTGCTCGATGAACAATTCCCTGATAAACGACCGTGTCATGTCAAGGAGAGATGCTGCAACCTTTCGCCCGGCCGCCGTGTGAGATGGTGGTCTGATCCGGCCCGGGTCTTACATTCACCTAGGACATGGCGCGATTCCGAGACACCACGTTACGACTTGACCGCGTCATGTTACCTCTTTTTTTTCTTTTCACTCTCTTCACCTCCGGCCGTCGCATCGTGCAAATTGGGCTGACTACAGCAGCATGTAATACGGGATCTCGTCAATATTGCTTCCCGGCCACCCCCCCTCCCTTCTAGCCAACCCGGCCCAACACCGCTCGCTGCCCAGCTTTTGCGCCCTTCAGCTACACCGGCCCTCCTCGACATCCCTCCCCCATCTCGCTTAGACCGCCCCCCCTGGTCGCTCAATCCCGCAGCATCAGCATGCCGACGCCGTCAAACAGCGGCATCAGGAACGTCTCCAGCCGCTCGCTCCGGCTCGCCACGTCGTTGAACTCGCGCAGCGCCTCCACGTCGGTGTCCTGTTCGTACTCGCTCAACACACGCGTCCTGTCGCCGCCCGCCGCCGCTGCCCACGGGTTCGCCGCGCTGTCGTCGGCCACCAGCCCGCGCCGCAGCACGTTGTCCGCGATGATCAGGCCGCCCTTGCGCAGCAGCCGCCCGGCCGCGCCGCCCGGCCGCGACCTCTCCAGCACGGTGCGCAGGTAGGTCGGGTAGCCCGTCTTCTGGGCGTCAATGAAGACGAGGTCGTACGGCTCCGCGGGGGTGAGCTGTGCGAGGCTTCAAGACGAGAGCAAAAACAAAAAAAAAGTTAGCCAAGTGTTGCAAGAAGGGGGAGCGGGGGCTGGCAGCAGAACAAAACCCACGTCTCGAGGGCATCGCCGTGGATCACCTCGACGTTGTCGACGCCGTTTTCCTTGAGCGCCTTGCGGGCATCGTCGGCGTACTCGGCGCTGAACTCGAGCGTCGTCACCTGGCCGTCCTTTCCGACGGCGTGTGCCCACACCATGGCCGAGTAGCCGACAAAGGTGCCAATCTCGAGCACGCGCTTCGCCCCGACGGCGCGCGCGATGAAGGTCTGGAACTGCCCCTGCAGGTTGGAGATTATGTATTCGGGACGCCGATGGCTCGCGTCAATCGCAGCGTGGTACTCGGTGACGTGTCCGGGCAGCGGCTCCGAGTGGGAGGCTGCGTACTCGACGACGCTGTCGGTGACGGCCTGGTTCGCGTACAGCGCGTTCGTGTTGGCTAGCTTCATGGCTGGCGGTGCTTTTCCTTGCTTGTATGATGGTGAGATTTTCCGCAAGAGTCGATCAATGCCCGTTCTGTCTCGATGATGAAGCCACGAGGTAGCCTGTGCTGTTTTATACCAGAGACGTGTCGGCGCTAAGCCAGCCATCGCCGAGCGAACCCCCCGCGAATTTGCACTCGCCGGCTCATTCTTGGCTTGCCAACTGATGAGTCAACAGTGCAACACACACACGACACGCCAACAAAATTCGGCGTCGTAATCGCAATGGCTGCTTCTGGCGATCCCCGTGGGGGGATACATGGCCTTATCTCCGAACAGCCGACTACAGCAAGTTACGAGTTGCGCATCTCATCAGCTTAATAAACAGCAACTCGAGAGTAATTTCCTGGCGCGAGTTTGTAAGATTTTTATTTTCTTCTTTTGCAAAAACTCCCAGTACCTTTTCTGTACTTGGTAGTACAAAGCTTCATGTCACAAGCCGCCGGAACAGACCCAGATGCCGCACATCACCTCGAACACCACTCATGGCCATATGAAATTAAAGAGGGGCGTAGCATGACGAGAATCATCTATCAAAAGCTCAAGGTTTGTTTTAGCACTGGTAATATCTATTCGATTCGCCTTCCGTGATGCATCCCACACAGTACGAGCTACCCTGTAGTTGTAGGAGACGGAGTCACGGTACGCAGGATAAACCAACTTCAGGGAGGTCGTTGAGTGCAAGTGTAGCTTGATGCTAGAATCAATCAGTTTCAAAAACCAATACTGATCTGGTCTAGAGAATACAAACTATGCAAGTACTCGACCTTCAGATCTGTTATTGGATAAAGACCCTCCTCGATGCCGGAGAACCGAACTTACGGCCTACGACGTAATAGCAAGGGACAACTCATCTTTGTGTCAACCCCATCATTCATTCAACAGTCGATGGTTCCGTTCTTCTCGATGATTCGAGTACGACTATACATCTTACATCATACTTGTACATCTACCATTCCTCGCCGACAGCGTCGCACCAGATAGAATCACACTTTCAAACACTCCATTTGCAGCCCCCTCCTTCTACCGTATTCGTTGTATTAGAAATTCCATAAGCCTACTTTTAGATCACGCAGATACTCTTTTCAACTTGGAACAACTGTGGGTGAGCCTCTTGCGCAGCACACGGCCCGGATCAGGGCAACAACAGTACCGATACCATACTCTCGCCAGGAAGTCTTCAGTTCAGCAATAACAGGGCTTAGACTGTATTGTTTAGCAAATCATGCCCCATGTTATTTTTGGCACTTCATGCAAAAACTGCCTCTTGTTTCAATAAACTGTATTGAGACGCCCATTTCACCTGCCGCAACCCGTCTGGTCCACGGTACCGAGTTCCCCAAAGCCGCCACTTCTGTATCTCACGGCAGAAGCAGAGCTCGCCCGCATCTCATCAAAGTATATTACCACATGGAGCAAAAGCAAACTCTAGGATGGTTTCTCACAAAGTCATTCTATCACACCACTTGCAGCGTGCCTGTACCTGGCACGAGGTGCACCGGGCCTGTTCGAACGAATGGGTTTGTCCGTGGCGGCTGCAGCGAAGAAAGTATGACTTGATATGATGAAGAGCAATTCCGACGGTCTGAACACTTTTCGCAAGTTTAGTTCAGGCTTGCTGACTAAAAACTGAGGGGTTCATGTTTGATCGAGCCGTTGGTGAGAGTTGCCCCCGGCCGCCCCTAGTCGTCGTCCGAGGTCCGAGGAAGCCGTCGTGGATCGCAATACAGATATTCCGAATAAAATGAATTACATCTGCCGAGTCTATACAGCTACGGGGGATGATGTAGGTACTCGTCGTGGTCAGCCCATGTGCTGACACAAGTTCCACCGTCGCAGCTCCCAGCCCAGTCAATTATGAAGTATACGAAATCGATTCGGCATGAATGTGAAGCTCGGTGATTGGATCAATATGCCTACTGTAGAAATTCCGAATGTTTGCTGCGATTAGAGGCCTTGTACATTATCTCGGTGATTAGATCAATATGCCTACCGTATAAATTACGGATGTTTGCGATTAAAGGCTTTATATATGGCTGTGTGGAAACCGCGCGCAACATGTGTCCCAGAATAGCTTCACTTGGGAGATGAGTAAGCTTTCGCTTTTCTCTACTTGCTACGCCACCAGCTAACTACTTGACGGGTAAAGTTGGCAGGGCTACTCTGGCTCCTCTACGTGTACGGGAGATAGAAACCTCGAGCGTATGAAAGACATCAAAGTCTGGCAGCGTCGAGACTGGACGATACATTGGATGGCCCTGATTGCAACCTAGCGATCTCGCTTGCAGGAAGCATCCAGGCAGATAGATGCTCCTGCCATCCGCCTCGAAATTACCCGATGGGTAATACTGGGCTTCTGCACTCCCCCAATTGTTCTGCCTTGAGTGTCTTGCCCGGCGCAGTGCTCAACCTGGCCAGATTTCCGGACGTGGGGAGGTGTCTGATGGGCATGAGAGAAAAAAACGAGCGCCATCGGGTCGCTGCAGATCTAGACAAAGCCGACGTCGGCGGTGATAGGAAAACACGACAGCCGGGGGCGCGTGCAAAGCCCGGATTGGCAAGGTATACGTACATCATCATATGCGCAAATACTGGGGCGTCAAAGTTGACGACCTGACCTGCGTGGAGAGATAGTTAGAGAGCGAGAGAGTGAGAGGAGGACGCAACTGGAAAGATGAACGGAGCCCACACCTTCGTATTTATTTAGCGGCGTGGGCAGGGGCGGATCCGTCGAGTTACGGGCCAGTATAAGTATTAGCATGCATTTATTAGTTGGGGAGGGGGCGTCCTGTAGGATTATTTCTGGCCGTGGGTGGTGATTGATGGATGGAGGAGGTGTGGTGGAGGGGCAGGTCAAGTGTGTCAGAGGTAGATGGATGTGTCTTGCGCCTTTTCGGGACTGCTCTGTGAACATGGCGGCTCACGAGGCCAGGAGAGAGGTCAGGAGAAGCCAGGAGGGCAACAAAGAGGAGGAGCGTCTTTTTCCCGCTGGGGCAACACAGCCAGCCGTCTTGGTGAGGCATGAGGCATGAGGCATGGGAGGAAGGGGACGGACGGGGGGGAAGGGGGATGGATGCGATGCTTGCCCAAGCGGCCTGTGCCCTTTTCTTCTTTGCCTTTTCGTCATACCCGAGATGGAAGTTGGATGGAGAGCCCGGAAGTGGCCTTGGTCGCTCGCTGGTGGGTTTGCTTCTTGCAACTGATAATGCCGGCCCCAGAAGTTAGTTGCGTGCTGCTGATTTCGGTACCGACATGTCCAAACCGCGTGGCGGGAGCTGATCATCAACCAGCATGGACATGGGACCCCCCCTGGTATGTGCATGCATGCGAATTTCTTGTTGAGATATTCTCGCTGTAGACGAGAGGAACATGTCCTGGCCATCACGAGTGGTTATGCAAGCCCAAGGGAAGCAAGGGAAGGGAATAGGGGATGCATAGTCACACAGGAACGAGACACAGGCGCGGAGAACCCAGGGATGCCCAAAAAAGAAGGGATGTACGTCTGTATGTTGCGACGAATACAGTTGCTGCAATGCAACGAAAGCCATGGACTGCAGCAGAAAGGGTCTTCCTTGCCAGCTGAAAGAAAAGGGCGCGACAGCTGCTAGTCGGTAGTTGGATAAAGCAAAGGGCGAGGCAATGTCCTAGGCTAGACGATGGTCAAGATGCTGAACTAGGAAAGAAGCATAATAGGCCTGATACAAACAATAGTTGATAATGATGAAAATAATGGCAATTGGATATGGATATCCAAAACCTGGGGTGGGCTTTTGTCTGTTGTGCAGGGACTGCTGTCACTATGTACACTAACTAGTACAGGAAAGATTACTGAGTACATATAGCTTGTAGGAGCTACCAGGATCATCCATCAAAAGCACATACTAATAAGATGACAATCATATGATAATACATATTCTTTCAGCCGTGCTTGATTTCTATTTCTTTTTTTTTTGTTCAATTCTTTCCTTCATTCTCGGTTCTTTTCCTCACCTTTCACAGCCCCCACTTGTCATGGCTTGTCATCACAGCTTCCAACTCGTTCGAATGACTCGGGTGGTGGCAATCATGATACTCTACTGCCGGCATGCGAGGATTTTTTTTTCTTTTTTGCTTTTTCTCTTCATCCTTCTTCCCTTTTAGAAATTAGTGTTCGGCTGCAAGTTTTGGACCTGCAATGTATCACTTTCGGGGCCCATATCATTAAAATGGTCGATCGTCTGGATGCGGAACGCTGCTGACGCCTCTTTAGCGCCGGGTCGAACCCCCCCCCCCCCTCCACTCCCCTTCTCCCTGCACCTATTCCAATAATATGTAACAGCCTGTATCCAATTAAGCGGCAGCCCTTCTTTGTGCAGCCGGTAATGCTGCAAAATCACAAATAACTGCTCCAAAAACGCCCTTTCAAGCACCGTCCCTACTCATCTCGGTCCCTCATCTCAGTCCACCATCTCAGTCCACCATCTCAGTCCACCATCTCAGTCTGCAGCATTCGATGCACTCACTCCAGGCATCATCAGCCGCCGACCTGTCCCATACCCACAAGCATCTTGTAGTATCTCATCTTCCACAGGTAACAAGCAGTCCAAGATTAAACTCAGCTGAGGGTTTTGTGTTACATGGCTTGGTGCCGAAAGGGCCCAACAAGGACGAGCCCAAGCCAAGGGAAAATGGGAAACTGTGAGTGACTACTGCGACAACCGCCTTGACCCTTGACCCCCCTCCCTCTCTTCTCGGCGACCGCCTTGATGCTGAGGGCACGCTGCCCCTCCCAAGTTCAAGTCCCGGCCTATTGGCTTGTTTTGGATGCTTGCTTGCACCCATCAGCCCTGATCTTCCATGCGAGCGAGCGCAGGACAAGGCACGCAGCGTAGCCTTGCTCAGGTTGGTCAACAAGGCTTTCTTTGCCAAGTGGAATCAGGGCGGTGGATGGCTCCAAGCCAGACCAGCCATGAAAAAGTCTAACTACAAGCCGCACTTCCGCGTCCCGACATGTGGTGGCGAATGGAGAGTGCGAGGCGAGGCACGGAACTCTCCATCCAACAACTTGCAACTTGCACGGAGTAACGACAGGCCCGGTGTACCTGCAACACGGCAAGATGAGACCTCTCACCTCCCTCGCTCATCTCCAGAGTTCCTCAAAACGACGCCTAGCGGGCGCGTGTGGAACCAGCATCATCATGCCAGTATCAATTACCTATTTCTGTTGAAATAATAATAATAATAATAAATAATAATAATAAACACTGCACGTTTTTGCCTTTCCGAAAGTGCGCTTTCTTCGGTCCTCTTTTTTCGGTTCCTAATAAATAACAGCCTTGAGAGCAGGGGGTCGACATCCATTTATCATTTATTCGTCCTTGTGACCCGAGTGAGCTATATTAATCCACCTTTTGCTGGGTATAATTTTGTAAAGCGGCAACATTGACAGCGAGAGAGAGAGAAAAAACCGAGGCGACCGACTATTCCATGACGGCTGCGGCTGGGCATTAATCTTATACATAAAACATCCATGCGACAAGACAAGGAAGATGTTGCGAAAATCATGATACAAAGCCACCAAATACGTGCAACGATATACTCCTTTTCATAAAGCTAGCACAGCCATCAAGTCGGCTTATGCTGCCACCCTTGCGATCAATTAACAAACAGCACGTAGCCAGATAGAGACAACTAGCCGTGACAGTTGTTATCATTTGAGCCACGACTGTCAGACTGCAGCAGGCCCTTGTCAGTGTAGTCACAAGAATGTGGTCAGTCATCCCCCACACAACCACATCACCACAACTCATTTGTCAAAAGGGAAACTCCGTGGCCCATGCATGTATTGCGGCGATGGGGGCTGCCTGGTTCGAAAAAGGTTGGTATGCGCAATCTCGCAGGAACAAAAGTTGCCAACTAGGTCTACAGCTAGGTCTACAGCTAGGTCTACAGCTAGGCCTACAAATAGTAGGTGCAGTGACAAGTCCAGGAGGTACCAGGTCATGTAAATTACAATAATCACTTGCCGTTGCCGTCGAAATACGTAGCCATGAAACTGCGGATAGCTAGGTAGTCATCCATCCTGCTTCCCGACAAGTGCTGGATTCCAGCCTGCCCTTTTTACTTTGATCAGCAAAGTTTCGACTAACCGGATGGCGCCTTTTTCTTTTCCCGTACCCGCAGCTGCTTTCTGTGGGTGGCACTCGGTATCTACCATTTGCAGCGGATTTATCACTTGACAGGGATGGTGGCACAAGTGAGGGAGGGAGTGACTGATGCGATGAGTGAGAGTGTATTCTGTATACTGGATATTGCACCGGCGTGATGGATGACGGGACTAACTACCAAGGATAGGATAGCCAGGGCCTTTTTACGTTCTGGCTAGTGAGTTGGCGGATAAATAACTCGGCAATTTTAAGTAGAGTACAAGCAGGTAGTCAAAGAAAATGGGCAAAGAAAATGACCAAAGAAAATAAAGAAACCGGCTAGAGAGAACATAGCTGCACCCAGCGGTGGCCACCCGTGATGCCACCAACACGCTAAATTTGTTAGCTCAGGCTGTGAGAGGGCGAGCAGGGACAAGGAGGCCGTGTCAGCTGGCCCGTCGTCACCGTTGCACAGTTCATCCTTTTCTTCATTTGCTTTATTCTTCTTGTTTTCTTTTTCCCTTCCTACCCGTTCAGCAAGGCAGGGAGAAGGAGAACGAGTTGTTAGGCGCGGCCTGAGTCCCGGACTCACCTGCGTCCCCGCCGCACCATGACCCCGAGCATTGCTGCTGCGCATTTTAGAGGGAAGGGGGGGCAAGCTGCCGAAGCAAGGACAGACAGACAGAGACAAGATGGGCCAGTTTGACTGAATGAACGACAGCCGGCCGATACGGGCTCCACAACATCGTCCAGCGGCACTTTTCCTTTGCACATAGTTTATCGTTTGCATCCTTTTGGCAGCGTCTCTTCTCTCGGGGGATGATGAGGCACTGGTTGTGGATACAGGGCCTCATTCTGACGGAGGCTGTGAGGCGAAGGATGCTGGACGATGGACGGATTCCATTGAGGCTTCGAAACGGACCAATGTGCCACGCAACACAGGACGTTTGCTTTCATCTATCGTGGCGATGAATACGTATGTTATGTCGTCTTCCAGCCAACCAGCGCTCGTGGATTGGGGGGCAACCTCCTAGTTACATCTTAACCGCTCCTGGTAGCTTCGGTCCAGATGTGGGAATTACTCGTGCTTTGTCGTCGGCGTGCGAATTGGGGGAGGGGAGAGGGGGGGAGGGGTGGTAGGTAAGACGTACATGGTAAGATGTCAAGGTGCAAGGTGGACGAGAGGTCTAGAGCTCCTAGTGTTAGTTATTAGTGACAAGCATGATTGAGGATGGCAGATGAGCCATCAGCATCTTCTGTGCCATGCTGCTTGCATGCCTGATTTGAACCTGTCCCTCCGGAAGAAACGGGAAGCTTGTCAGTATGAAACTAGACTGGTCGACTGGGTCAAATGTCACGGAGTGGTTGAGTGGCTCGGCTAGCGCAGGCGGGCTGGCTTGGGAGTTGGACAGTTGGACCAAAGAGCCGGGCACAAGTCTAATAACTGACTACTTGCGCGGCATGGATTGAGGCGAACCGCGCCATGGCATGATCAATTCATGACTACGTTGTGGCTGTCTCCCATCTATTTTGGGTGGTCAAGACTAGTTATTTAGCCAGGCAAGCAAATGCTGACTAGTTACTCCGCAATAATAACTCAAAGGGGAAAAAGGGAAAAAAGAAGGAGAGAAAACAGAGCAAGCGAGAGAGACAGAGACAGAGGGAGAGAAGATGAAAATGAAAATGAAAAGGGGATAATATCGACGACTGCCTAGTTACGCTGCCGGAACAAGGCGGTGTTGACCCAGCCAAAGTTGGTATGGTAAATGATGAACGGGGCGGGTCCCTTTGCAATGTCTCGCCGCAGAGTTGCTGGAGCTGGAGCATGTGCAGGCGGTAGTAGTAATAATAAGCAAGGCCGCAATGGGCAAGGCGATGGATGTGATTCGATGTCAGGGAGCTTATTAGAGGTGTGATGGTGGTGGTGGTGGTGGTGGTGGTTATGGTTGGTCACTGGGCACGCACGGGAGAGCAAGACGGAGGCGACAGCAGGGAAAGGAAAGGGGAAACTTGGGGGGTGAGAGAGCGAGACAACAAACAACACGAGGCGGTACGTGAGGATTGCGAGATGGCAGTAGAGGATTGACTGATAATAAATGATGATAAGTGAGCGTGATAATATGCTACGTATTTGAATCGCTGCGATGACGTTGTGAATCGTGGCCAATCTCAGCTGCCGGCTTGCAGCGAGCGATCAAGTACTACCTACAGTGAGCGTGCTCCTGCCTCAGGGCACCTGCGCCTGATGCACCGCCTGCACTTGCACTCGCACCCTTGTATTTTAGGGCGCCCGCAGCAGCACGGCCCGGGGGGCTGAGTGGTGTGGTCACTGTGGTGGCACACTAAGAGGACTAAAAAGGGATCCTCTGACAGGCCCCGGGCGGGCTGAGGAGCGCCGCTGGAGGGTCCGCAGAGAGCAAGGTTTCCAGGTTTCAACTTTGCAAGTGCCAGGCATTCCCAGGCATGCTACATAGGTAGCTACTTGTCCTTGCTCTGCTTATCTATTGGGCATATCAGTGCTGGCTACCTAGTTCGTAGTTGTCACTCCATACACCAGCATTGACTAGTTCGTAGTTTGTACGTACCTGGTACTTTGATACCTGACGGCCTGGTATCTGGAGCAACCCATTCTTTGGGGCAGAGCTCACCACGACCAAGCTCGCACCGACCCAGGAATAATTTTACAATTTCTCATGTGCAATCCAGATGGAGTCACTGCCAACAGTTCCAGATGGCATAGTACTATAGTAGGGACCTAGTAGTAATAGCCTCCCTACCTGGCTGCGGACTGCGGACTGCAGCATTTCCAGCCCATGCCAACTCCCCACAAGCAACTAACTACCTTAGTAGGTTAGTAACTAGTAGTCGCCTCTAGTTAGGCTGTAGGCAGGTATATTCAGCACCCAGTTTGTCAGCATCTAGGTACCTACTTCTTACTGCGGAAAACAAGTTCGCTAGTCTGGCCGCCCACCTTTCTTGACACCCCTCCAAATACAACTCCCCCCTCCCCCCTCCCCACCGCCTTCGCCATTGGCCAACCACACCCTCGCCTGAGCCTTGCCCATCCGCCTACTCCTCCGAGACCCTCCTCAAACTCTCTGCCAATGCGCCAATGCTCACCAGCTGCTTCTGCTTCGCGACCGGAGTCTCTTGGAGCCACCCCAGGGCTCACTCGCCGCTTCACGCGGACTGACCGTCTTCGTCGTCGTCGTTCCTTTCCTCGGCCCATGCCACCACCTGTTCACCACCTTGACTCAATCCAACCTTGTCCCTTCCTTTCCTTGACGCATCTTCCATTGCTTCTTCGTCTCGTTTTCTTCCTCTTCTTCTACTCCATCCTCGTCCGACCTGCGTTTCCCTCTCGTCATGACCTTACCCGCCTGCACTTGACTGACTTGTCTACCTACCCATCCGTCCCTCCCGTCTCAAAGGCCGTTTTTTTCCTTGTAATTCATTCTCACCTCGTTTTTTTCTTTCTTTCCAACTCGTCACCCGTCTCTCCTCCGCGATTGGCCCTCCGCCGTGCAGGGCGGCAAGCATCCTCTTTGATCGAACCTCCATTTCAGAAAAGAACATCTCCCGACTGGTCCGCTGCGGGCTGGTGATACCAAAGACTTTTCTCGCATATCGCCTCGAACGCCTTCCGCACCTCGGCTTCCCGACAAGAGCCTTTACTTGGTCTTCACTTGCCCTCAACGTTTGCACGACAACTAGCTGCCGCTGCCCATCGTCGGCTTCCTTCTCCCCTACAATTGGCGCCACCTCCTCAAACCGAAAGGGACAAACGGGCAAACGAGCCAACTCGCGTACGCTCTCGTCTGCCGGCCCGTTCTTGAATCCGCCCGCCCGCCTCGATCTCACCATACTCCTCACCTCATCCAGCTCCTCTCCCCCATGCCTGCCCAAATACTGACAGCCGCACATCCTCATCGCACTCTTCCTACTCTAACCTCTTCGCGCGACCTCGCCTCTTGTTCACATGCTCACGCGGCCGTTTCTCTCCTTTCGACCCAGTCCTCGTCTGATCGAGGCCGTTTAGCACCTGGTGCCTACTACACAGCTCCTACGAACGACATGAGCGCCGCATACCAGCCGTCCTACGCTGTCTACGATAGCCATGCTACGCGCAACCATCCCGCTGCTGTGCCCCAGCACAAATCCAGGCTCGCGGTAGCCGATTGTCCGGGTCGGCAATATCTAAGCCAGCCGCCTCCCTCTGTCCAACAGCCACTGCACTTGCAGCCCTCGACACAAACTCAGCCAGCATTCCAACACGACAACGGCAGGTCCCAGCACGCGCAGAGAGGTGTCACCTATCTGCCACGCCCACCTACGCCCACCTCCGATGCCACGATGCCGTCCCAGGAGATCCCCTCCCGACAACTCTCAGATACACTCATCTACCACAGCCTTCAAATACCGAAATGCATCAGCCCAACAGGAGGAAACCTGGCAGACTTCGCCGCACAGGTAAACCTTCCCGCCCCGCCGGTGCTACCCACCACCTTCTAACACCCCTTCAGATGACATGCCTCTTCTGGTTCCAGTCAGTTGATGACCTCAAGAAAGCCGAAGCCATTCACTCGACTCCCACCGCCACCACGCTCCCCCGATTGGCCTCCCTCGCGAAGCCATACGAGCAGTTTCGCAAATGGGTTTTGAATGTTCTGCAAACGACACAGGTGACGCAAAATGTCATCCTACTTGCGCTTCTCTTCATATATCGATTAAAGATGTCAACCCCGCAAATCAAGGGTCGCGCCGGCAGCGAGTACAGACTCCTTACTGTTGCCCTGATGCTGGGAAATAAGTGTAAGTGTTGACAACATGGATCGGTCCCGGCGGCAGCGCTCACATTTTCCTAGTCCTCGATGATAACACATACACCAACAAGACTTGGGCCGAGGTGTCCTGCTTTGCGGTTCAGGAGATCCATGTCATGGAAGTCGAGTTTCTCAGCAATATGCGATACAACTTGCTGGCCTCCAAGCCTGATTGGGAATTGTGGCTGACCAAGCTGGCCTGCTTTCACGAATACTACGACCAAGCCCTCCGTCAACCTTCATCACCCCTTCATGTCACTGTCAATGCGGGCGTTTTCCGATCACCGCTTTCGTCGCCCAAGGCCAACATGATATCCATGGTGCCTGATCTAGCCCCATACACTCCCACCACCTCCAAAACATTCTCTCCAACTTCGACTCACTCACAGGATTGGCGCCCGTACCAAGCAAACGCTGTCTCACCGCTTGCTTCCAAACCCGCTCGCGTTGCTACTTCGCGCAAGAGAAGTCCCGAATATGACGCTGTTGATCATCCTGCCAAACGACAGATGGCTCAAGAGTATGCAGCGGGTACCCTACCTAGCAACAGTGTCCGGCCTGCCGGTGACATCGATGCCCGAGCAGCCGTCCCTCAGCTGAGCATTGTTACCAGTCAGTCCCAGTCAAACGGGTTGCCGTACATGCCCGCCGCTCAATCTTATAATACCTCTGGTTCCAATGCGGCTCTCCCCCAACTACAGCCCGGTATCCGTGCTATGTCGACAGTGTATCAGCAACCAGCTAGCAGCTGTCTGCCCCAACACCAGCCGCAACCTCAACCTCAGACGCAGCAGCAGATGATACCGGCAGCAGCCTTGGCTCCAAGCTTCCCGCCTTCGGCAGCCGCCGTTCATCCTCCTGTGAATCTCGGCACTCCTAGCAAGAGACGCAGTCCGGTTCATCTAAGTCAATACACGTCGTCGCCGATGGTAGAGCCTTACACAACGGGGTCCACCATGCATACACCGCTCACACTGACGCCGCTGGCAAATTCACCCAGCATCTACCTGCAGCAACGCTCGAGTCCATACAAACCCATTCGACACGTCAACAGGCTTCTGCACCCTGTCGCGACATCTTTGGATCAATACCATTTGTCCGTGCCGATCCCCCCCAACCACATTCACTACCAACCTTTAGGCCGACGCAACGATGTGCGGACTGGAGTGGTACCTGAATTTGTCATGTACAACAGACAGCAGCAGCAGCATCTGCCCCTACAAAACCGGCATCAGGGCATGTACCCCTAGATATGGCCTGCCCATGCCCTTCCATCCATTCATTGATTCGTCGCGAAGACGTTCTTTGCTTTTTCTGTTGTTTACTCGGTGAAGCTGCATACGGAAAGCGGCCTTTGCATTGTACAAGATATCACCTGGCTTTTTTTTTGATTTTTCGGTCCCTATATTTTGCTGATTGCAACTTCGCGCAGCACCTCATTGTAGTACATGTATTTTTTAGAAGTTGCATTGCATGGCATGGATAGCATTAACTACTGGCGTTGGTCAATACCGAGGGGCGCGCGGGAAGAGGGGTGGTTTCATCAAAAGAACCACCAACTACATACAGACAGACGCGGCCAACAGACAGTTGTGGCCGGCTGCGATATGATTTGTTTTTGCTTTTTATACGTTTTTTTCGTGTCCCGGCGGACAGTTATCGGAGACGTAGGGTTAATTTCATCACTGCTCTGTGGAGCCTGACTTACTTACCCTGCACGCCCTTCATGCCATGATGCAATCATGCAATCATGTGATGCCTGCGCGAGTTTTAATTGAAAAGTGGCGTACTTGACATAACCAGGGTCAGTGTGGTAATATTGCATGCGTTTTCAACACAGTTTATTTGTCCATGAAGTCTTGACACAAATATGAAAGCGGCATTATTGGGACATGCTTGCTGCGGTATTGATTCCACGTCAAGAAGCGGGGAAATCCATGTATGCAAGAATGGTCAAATTTTGATTTCAGGTTACAGATTTGTACAAGCTCTGCCTCTCTCATCCTGCTACTCGTTTTGTTTCAATTCTTCCAACTATGATATCAGAGTATATGTCAGTGCGGTATACCTTGACGCGGTCTTTCCGTAAGGTGCGCAGGAAGCTGGAGTTTTATTGTATACACCCTTCGGTAGAACGGGATCGTCATAACGGCAACAATGATAGAACATGCCATTATACAACAATTTAAAGCGATATCATCAATATTTCAATGGTTGATTAAAAGTTGCAATCCAAAAGTGTCAGCGTCCAATAAACCCCCTAGCAACAGTTGCCCCACTTTTTAGCTGTCGTATTCCCATCTCAGATTTGCTTGCCACCCCCCTTGCTGAGTGGCCTCACTGGGTTGAACGACAACGAGAACAACACCCAGGAGAGAAGAAGAAGTAGCCATTCGACGCGCACGAGGCCGAGGAACTTTCGCTGACTCGATTCTCACGGACACGGAATTTCCTGTCGCGCAACGAAAACACTCGCCCGGCTGCACCGACAACCCCCGCCTGTCGTGCTACTTGCCCTTTACCTCGTTCCGACCGAAACATTGAAGCCGTCCGGTCCCCTCGCGACTGCTGGCTCCTGCCGTGGGCGAATCTTCCTGTTTTCCAGCACACCGAGCCGTGTTATCGATTTACCATCTTGACGGCGACGCCGAACGTGGGAACCAGCGGGACGACATTTTTCCCTCAACACCCTGCTGGACGAGTCACGAACCTCTGCGCCGTTTTTGGGCCTTGAGCAACCCACCCGCAAGACACCATGTCGGGCTTTGGCGACTTCACCTTCATCTGCGAAAATGCGCCGCTGCCGCTGTGCGCCTCGGTCGGTCCGCTGCTCGCGGGCGTCGACCACGTCGGCATCGAGCCGTCGTGCTACGCGCGGAACATTGAGCTGGCCAACACCATCATCTTCGAGGGCGCGGCGGCGGCGACGCACGTCTTCGCGCTCTTCATGACGGTCGTCATGATCCTGCACGTGCGGTCCAAGTTCACCGCCGTCGGCCGCCGCGAGATCCTGACCTTCTTCTACCTGTACATGCTGCTGTCCTTCTTCTCGCTCGTCGTCGACGCCGGCGTCGTGCCGCCCGGCTCCGCGCCGTACCCGTACTTTGTCGCGCTGCAGAGCGGCCTCGCCAGCGCGCTCGTCACCTGCCTGCTGATCAACGGCTTCGTCGGCTTCCAGCTGTACGAGGACGGCACGCCGCTGTCGGTGTGGCTGCTGCGCGCGTGCTCGCTCGCCGCGTTTGCCATCACCTTCCTCGTCGCCATCGGCACGTTCAAGGGCTGGGCCGGCCTCTCGCCGACCAACACCATCGGCCTCTTCGTCGTGCTGTACCTGCTCAACGCGATCCAGCTGTTCGTGTACGTGGTGATGCAGGTGCTGCTCGTCACCCGCACCCTGCAGGACCGCTGGCCGCTGGGCGACATCGCCTTTGGCGTCTTCTTCTTCGTCGTCGGCCAGGTCATGCTCTACGCCTTCTCGGCCAAGCTGTGCCTCGTCATCAGCCATTACCTGGATGGCCTGTTCTTCGCCACCGTCTGCAACCTGCTCGGAGTGATGATGGTGTACAAGGTATGTAACGTGTGGACAGAGGGATGCATGACATCATTACTGACAATCGCTACAGTACTGGGATTCCATCACAAAGGAGGACCTCGAGTTCTCTGTCGGCACGCGCATGAACAACTGGGAGGTCAAGGAGCTCCTCCCGGAGGAGGACCGTCGCGCTACCATGTACATGGACGATCCGTACGCGCAGACGACAGCCTACGACATGCCATACTCACCCACTCCACGCTATTCGGCAAAGTACTAGAGGCCACTACCGATGACCCCGCAAGAAAAAATATGCGAATAGCCAACGAGGGCTTGGGATGTTGTGTTGGCCCTGCAAACATGTTGCGTTGGGCCTGCAAACACGTTGCGTTGGGCCTGCAAACACGTTGCGTTGGGCCTGCAAACACGTTGTGTTGGGCCTGCAAACATTTGTGTTGGCCCTGAAAACACGTTGTATCGGCCCTGCAAATATTTGGTGTTTTGGTTCTGGTTTTTCCGCTGCTCTGGAGTCACAGAGGCAGCACTTTCCCCATTAGAACAACAGGATCGTTATCGTTATCGTTATCGGCGCATTGGATGCATCCTCTTTGTCTTTGTCTTGTACTTTCCTTTTCTATCTATTTACTAAACCCCTATAATGGCTTGGGTGTGGGCTGGCTGGATTCTAGTCATCGGAGTCGGCGAAGACGGAGCTGGAGACGGTCGTTTTGCCATCTGTTTAGGCTTTCCCCCACTTTTGACTTTTTTTTTTTTATAAATAGATATAGGCTGATGAGGAAAGCCTATAGATTACAGCGAGTCCTCTTTTTCTTCTTCTTTGCTTTGTTGTACACGTCTATGAATTTAAATATCACTCCAACCGACATCGGCAGGTGGCGCGTGATACGCAGCGTGATGAGCATCAGGATTGGTTGGCCCTCGTTGGCACGCAGCCGTCGCAAGTCACGGAGCGGTGAAACCAGACTTTGTTGGAGGGGGTACTTTTGCAAAAGAAGAGAGCTCCAACAGGGTAGAATAAAATGCTCTCTCTTTATTTTTTTTCCCCCTGGAAACTCCTTGTCCGCCCCCCCCCTTCCCCGTTGCCGAGACACGAAGGAAGGACGGCGGCCGTCGTTTGCTTCTGCGACGACTATGCAGGGTGAAATGCGCCACTTGGAGAAAGACGAGGGCTTTTTCTTTTTGCAGGAAAATAAAATAAATGAATAAATAAATAGGTGCCAACAGATGGGATGAAAATACCCGCCGGGCCGCCGGTGTGAGTGAGAGAGAGAGGGGGGGGTGGTGATGATTTATCCTATCCGAGTCAAGCCAACGTCCCCCCTCCCTCCTCCAGCTCGGCTTCAGCGCCTGCATGCCCCCTCGGTTTTTTTGGGCAATGTTGTGTTTGTGGCTCGGCGGCCTGCGCCTTGTCCGAGCAAGAAGGCGTTTGATTACTCCGAGGGCTTATAAGCATAAGCAGATCGAGCAACGCCTTCCTTGTCCGCCTGCCCCCCCCCCCCACGCCCGTCTTGTACGAATAGGAAGTCTTGGTGCTGGACCGTGTGCATACTTGGCACAAGGGGAGAAGAGAGGGTTGATTACCTTTTTTGCCTCCGGGCGCAGCCCATGGACATGGTGGCGCCTGTCTGTCTCTTGACCGGGGCG
Source organism: Cordyceps tenuipes (assembly GCA_025583755.1). Lineage (NCBI taxonomy): Eukaryota > Fungi > Ascomycota > Sordariomycetes > Hypocreales > Cordycipitaceae > Cordyceps > Cordyceps tenuipes. The sequence continues at coordinate 170,134 of JANZYN010000011.1, forward strand.
GGGTTAACAGGGATGGTGATTCATCGTCCGGTCTTCCGAGCACCCTGAAAATAGCTGATCTTGGTCTTTCTTGTTGGGCAAGGAAGATGGGAAACGCTGTCATGTGGTGTGGGTGTGGGTGTGGTGTGCGTTGTGGACAAAGACCGCACAGCCAGCCAGCCAGCCTTGTCCAACTATCCAAGTTTCCATCTGATATTTTTTATTAGAAGGAAGTGAAAGGGGCCAACATGTGTATAGTGGTACCTGGTAACAATAATATCACCTCACATTAAGATGTCGCAGCATGCCCACAGAGACCACATATCACCAGCCACCAGTCGGCCGCGGAGAAAGGCACCAACAACGCCCAACATTCTCTCTCAATAGAAAGCCCATGTTATCAAGGCCCTCGTTACACAGAGCCCTGATCCCTTTTTCGAGCGCGAGATAGTGGGACATTAGGCTCCTCACTCTTAGTACGGTATGCCGTACAGAGACTTTGTGTTTCTACCTGTGTGCAAGACAGCTATCAAACCCTATGCAGGTCGATCTATGACCTCTTTTTGTCAAGCCCGGCGTCATCGAAAATAAGTCGGGCTGCGGCCGCCCAGCACACAGATGTGACGCGGCTCGTCCGCATTGCACAGAGATGATGCAGTCCCATGGCAGAACAGGCTCCACATGCCATGTACGTCTCGCTCTACTCTGCAGTAGAACGTGAGACGTGACAGATGGCCTCCATTACTTCACGCTTTACACTACTGCAGCAGCAAGTTGTTGTACAGTTTTTGCCCCCCCCCTCGCTCATCCATGTCGAGGTTGGGGCGGTTTGACAGGGTTCCTCGTCTATCATGTGTCCCGCCTCGGGCTTTTTCCCTCTTAATCTCCAGGGAAGGGTAAAACAAAATAAAAAACTAGCGCCTTTTCACGGTGTAAATTCATTCGCGCAGGTTCACGACGTTCCCACCCTTTCAGCCAAGAGAACAAGGCGTTGTAGTGCGGGCGCTCACGCTGCTTATGCGGAACCAGGACCGGCCGAGATGGGATGGGAGATGGGGTGGGAGTTGGGGCCAAGCCTTGCGGAACTTGCTCACCTATTTGCTGCGGATTGTCATTATGAGCGTGTCGAAAAAGTCTAGTCGACCCAACGGGCGCTGATGTGGCTGTCCGCCGTTGGAGATAGCCGCCCTTCTCGTCTCTTTGTCAATAGGCTTTGGTTGACTAGGTGGTTTGCTATAACGCGCGAGAACTGGGGAAAATAGTGGCGCGACTCCCATTGTCTTGATATAACGACGGAGTTCATCTCGTCTGCTAGTTGCGGCAAGCTAGCTATTCGTACGGGTTCGGAGATGAGAGAGAAAAGCTTTTTCCGCCGTGGACTTTGTGCGCACGGGATCTACTGCCTGGATTCAGTAGTGTTGGCACCCTCGTCTGTCCAAGTCTGAACACACCACACCCCGGGCTTCTCGGGGACGTCCCATTCGTGAGGCTTGCATAATAAGTCGCATGCGACAAGCATCTTGTGCTCTTGTGTAGGCGCCTGACACCTGCACCTTCGTCTTTCCCCTTGCGGGATTAGACCGATACATACTAGCAGTGAATCACAGCCATCTCATTCTAGAAAGTCCACAACTCTATTTTTATGTCGCTGTCAAAGGTAGGTAGTTCAGTGACGGACGGCGGCGGGCGCAGCGTGGTATCAAGTCGAATACTGGTAGAGCAGGGGGGGCGCACGACCTACGGCCGGGACTCGCAGATTTTTGTTGGCTGTCTGGTGTATAGTAGGGGAGGGATACTATCAGCTCGCGGGCTAGACGATGCCCTTTTTTTTCCCACGGGAGGCATCACCCGGTCGAGCCCGATGGGGTAATACCGAAAGAGGAGGCGTTGGGAAGCAATAAACGAACAAGACGGAAGGTGGAGGGTTGGGCGATGGCTTTTTGCGATGAAGGTCGGCAGCTTGACAAGATATCAGGCGAGTACTATTCGCAAGTGGTTAGTTGGTCCTCAAAGAGACACTATACCTTGCTGCATCTGGGTAACCTCAAGATAAAGTTTGCCTCGAAGGGTCCGTGGTTTTCTTTCACTTCGATGGGAAAGTATCCCTTCTGTTTCTCTCGCACTCGCTCACCCTTGTCCTGCGCCTTTTGCTCTGCTTGCGCCCGCTCCGCTTCACCAAAAAAAAGTAACACCAGCCACCCAGGCTCCGCAAAAATAACGTCGTCTCACTGGGTGCCGAGTTGTTGGTAGCGAATAAAATGAGCTGATGAGTTGGGAGCTAATAAGACTTTCTGTAGGAGAAATGACCCTCCTATGCGCCCCTCTTCCAAGTTGGTAGGTGTTGTGCGAAAAACAAAAGAGAGGCGTTTGTTGCTTGGTTTGATGTAAATGACTAGAAAGAAAGGAAAGAAGAAAGCTAGCTTTTCGTCCCGTCTATAACGGCGGCTGCGCCAACAACTAACTAGCTGAGCTAAGCGTTACCTAACTAGGGCCCCCCCACGTCTGTTGGCTAATAAGAGCGCCTATCGCAGATCGACTCTACTCATGATCTAGACAACGTACGGATACCAACAATCAAGCAAAAACACGCAATAAATGAAGAAAAAAAAACTGAGTAGCCAAGGAGAAAATGTTTATTAATATTTCCGCGGCCACTCTATCTTGCCAGCTGGCCTGCATCACGGACCGGCTTCTGGCTTCCGAATTGACCCACTTCTTGTTGGTTGAGTGCAATATGGTCGCCGTTTGTATCATATCTGCTGTTGCCTGGGTCATTTTTCTTCTTCACGATGCTGACACCCTTTTTTTCTTGTGTCTCTGCCGATCTTCGACTTACTTTTCTTCCCCCTCGTCACCCTATCTTCATCCCTACCGTTCTCTCGGCCGACTTGGCGCCCATCCTCACCCCCCCCGTCGCCATCCATCCCATCACCCCTTCCACAACGCTCTAGCGTCACTCTGCCACACACACACCCCTCCCGCAACATATGTTTGTCTCTTTGATTTGCACGATGTCCCAGTCACAATAATCTGTCAAAGAGCACAAACCTCGCCTGCCCCCTCAGTCACCGCTGGCCATCTACGTTGACCGCCCCCGCATCAAGTACAGGGCACGTGCTGACACCAGGCTGTCCGCCACTTATCGGGCCCTGGGTTGTTGTTGGTAGTGTACGGAGTACAGGTATACACTTCGCCTGATTTCGACTCGATAACAAAGCAAACGACGGCCAACCAGCTTGTACAGCCTTTCAGGTCTTCAGCTGCTGCACGTCCTACCACAACTGCATCACTTGCACCAAAGACGTGGCCAACAGCACAGTCACTCCTTTCTGCGCGTGACTGGGCCGAGGATTAGCTTCATATATTCCCTTCAGTACCCAGGTAAGTCATCGATCATACCCCAGTAATACAGGGGTTGCTTGTGCATCACTGCGGGCGCCGCGCTGACCCGTTATAGTCTCAACGTCGCCACCGGAGCCAACCAACCTGGCTGGCTCCAAACATACACATCTATCTCCTGCCCCGATACGATGGAGAGGATCAAAATCGACAATCTCAGTTCAGACCTTAGAGATATTTCCATGTCGCTACTCCCACCCGCACACCGCGCCGACATGTGGGATGTTAAAGAAGACGACTTTTGGCGTAGAAATGCTATTGAGCGCCACGGCCAGTTCACCCAACATTCCCAGCCATGGAACCACGATAGATCGTCCATCATCACTCACATGCGCGGCGCCGAGGCCGAAATACTTCAGCTCAGAGAAAAAGAGGATAAACTCAGCCGAGAGCTTGTCGCTATTCGCAGCCGGTCGGCCCTCGTCAATGAGACATACAACCAGGAAGCCCAACGCTTGAACAGCATTGACCTTCACCATAGCGTGGAGAAGCAAGGCTTGGTCAAGAAGCATGAAAAGATTGAAGTCCAAATGAACGACTGGTTTCGGCGATGCAGAAACCAAGACGGTGTCCACGAACGGCGGCTGGCACTGGCACTGCCGGAGCTTATTGATAAGAGACCGGCAGAGAGACAGCTCAAGCTGCCGCCGCTGGCAAATTTGCACCTTCCCAGGGACATGCCCAAGGGTGACGATAGAATAGTCGCCATCATCGACTCCGACCATACTATACTTGACAAGCTCCATCATATGGAACTGTCCAACGAACGCACGGCAACTATATCTTCTCGCGCAGTCCTTCAGCCCATCAAGCTGCGCAGCGCCAACCGGTTCTTCGAAGACACGAGACCGAGTATATACAGCTTTGCAGACGGCAAAGGTACTGGCTGGATAGCTTGTATGATACAGGCGACCGGGATCTTGCAGAAGAAAAGATGCCACGGCTGCAGCAGTAATGAGAGTCCCTTTGAGGGTTGTATTGCCGTTGGTGGCCATCTCTTCCCCAAGTGCGGCAACTGCGAGTGGAATGGAACAAGCTGCCAGGCCTTGCAACCATTATCGCCGACCAACATGCTTGCTCGCAAGCCTCCCGCCTTGGAACCTCCGCGCAGCAGTTCGCATCCATCAACGCCAGGGCTCATTCTAGACCCCTGTCTCAACTCGCCTGCTGAGCTGGAGGCCCTAGCGGCGGCTGCGCAACAGGCGACTATCAAGGCGTATTCATCGCACTATAGTCCGCCGCAGGCGCACATGGGCGGGTTCAAAGCCGTGAATCAGGCTGCCAAGTACGAACCGGCCTCTCCAGTACCCAGCGCCGTCCCATCTCTAACAGCTTCCAGCAGCACCAGTTACCGGAGGAGTCCCAAGGCCCCGGCCGCAGATTGCTCAATTCCGCGGCCAATGGCGCCGATATGCTTTCGCCCAATAGATTTTGCGGCGCCAAGTTCAGATGATATTACAAAAGAGACGCTCGTCTTACGACACAACGGCACTTTCTATACATATCCAGAATGCATCGCAGGAGTGCCTCTAAAAAAGATAAGCCCCAGCCATCCATATTGGGAGACCAAGTGGCCGGAGCTGCGAACCTTGACGGAGCCGATTTTGCGCTCGTGGGAGGAAAAGCTTCAGGCAGCAGAGGCAGCCAACAGAATCAAGAGTGTTGGCAACGTCAAGTATCAATACGGACGCCAAGTCAACCGAGGCAACTTGATTCTCAACTTTTTAGAGCAAGGGCCGATTAGCCCGTATCAGCTTCTTGCCAAGAAATACGTGAGCGTGGGCAAGGGCAGCATAACTTCCTACGACACGCTGTTTCGTCTCTGCGAGACAATCGAGGCGCTAGCCAACTACAAGACAGACGTTGAGCCCGTCGACTGGATGCGCCAGCGGCTGCACGAGCTGATCACGGCGCAGGGCTCTGGCTTCAACTTTTCCAAGACCATTCACGACTTTTACAACGATCCCAAGTTGGCAGCACTGCGCCAGAAGTCGGGATTCAAGAGCATCGGGCGACCTTCAGGCATAAAGATGCCTCGGAGAAGGGCGAATAGCGTAGATAATAACGCGCTTTTAACGACGTCAGTCCAGCAGCGTAAGCGCAAGAACCCTCCATTATACAGCTCGCCCAGCCCGCAGGCCGAGCCGCCTAGCGTTGAGCACTTGCCGGCCGAGCCTGTTGGCGCCGAGCAAGGCCCGGTGGGAAAGAAGCAAAAGGCGGCGGCCAAGGTGCTGGACAGCCTGGAGACGGGTGCGGTGTCGGACGCGGACTCGGTGAGCGGTGCGGCGCTTAGCGAGTTTGACTTTCGAGTCTACCAGATCAAGACGCGGCTGTTTACGAGCTCGGAGAAGCTGACGCAGTACTGGAGCTGGGTGCCGGAGAACAGAATGTTTGAGCACCAGACGTTGGATGACAGGAACGCGGCGGGGTGGAGCGTGCATCGCGAGCCGGCCGATTTCAACGTGCGGCTAGAGGACGTGGTGAAGATCTCATGGAACCTCAAGGCGCTGCGGGTGTACCTGGTGATGAGCGACAGGCACATTTGTTTCGAGGACGACAAGCCGAGGGGAGACATCATGGTGTCGTTTAAGCGGTGTAACACGATGAGGAGGTTGATCAACCTTTGCCGAAGGGAGCAGATTGAGCTGGTGGAGGAGACGTGGTAAGTACAGCCTGTCGGATAGGACGAAAGGGGGGTTGTGTTACTAACAAGCAATGTTTTGTAGGAAGAAGATGGAGCATCTATGGGGGACGATTCAGTCGCAGCGGCTGGCAGCGGGTGAAGACGAAGCTAGCGCGGGGAGATAGCGGGAATAGCTTCCTCTGGTGACGGCTTCGAGCACTTTATTAATGGGATGAAGACTGTTGTAAGAGGGGGTTTCTTTTTGGGTTGTTTGGTGGAAATTTCTTTTGCCATGATGCAACTTTAACGGGGTTTGGGAAAGAAGACATTTATGGGCGGTATTTTTGGTGGATATTGTGACGTTGCGATACCTCTTTGTCTTTTTCTCACCATCTCTCATTTCCTTTTCTTTCTTTTTTGTTTTTGCATGGGGTGGCAGCGCTGTTGCATGGGTCGGTAGCGAATACGTCGACGATAATTGAATTTTCCATTTTTCATGGCATGCTTTTGGCAAGGAAGCGCAAAGTGAGGATGCTTTTGGAAGGGCAATGCTTGCGTCAATGGTGAGGGCGGCTAGGATCGCAGCTCGGTGCTCGGCGCTCGGCTTTCAACTTGCGAGCGAACGGGTAACGACTAGAAAATTTCAAGACGGTTCCTCGGCGAAGCCTCACTTACACAAACGCTGATGCCGGGTCGACCCGCCGTGGACACCCACTTGGTGCAGGTCCAATATGGATTTGGCGACAAGTCTATTCTCGAGGCGGGAAGGATGACTTCTCCCTTGGCTTGGTCCTGTGACGAAGGTGACAAGGATGAGATGGATGAGAGCTGAAGCCCAGCTGGGAAATGTCTCTCTGCCCACGCCGAGATGTGAGGAACGAGTCACTTGTCCGCCTCTCAGCTGCCCTGAACGCCGAAGTGTAAGCTCGGAGACACGATGGGAAGCTGGGCTGGCTGGCTGGCTGGCTGATGAGGTTCGGTGTCGGCGTTGTGGTGGACTACGATGTTGGGGGTGACGCGCCCGTGGTATAAGCAGAGCAATATACGAGACATGAAGCTGTGACGAAGAAGAAAAGCCATCCGTCAGCAGCGGCCCATCACCTGGGTTGATTGGTACACCGTACAGCCCGTCCAGTGAGCGCCGTTCACAGGTCTCGAACGACAATGGTGCACAACCAACGCTCCGCCGTCCAAGGTTAGCAACGACGCCGGCGTCAAATCATCGCCCATCACCGCACCATTTTCTCCCGCCCGATTCATGCGAGCTGTCACATCGATCCCTCTTGTCGACTCGCCGCGCACCATGTGGTTCCGTGTGAGTGGACCGGCCCATCGGCCGAGTGCCTGGAAAACTTTTCCGTTCCGTAGAGTGTGCACGTTTTCGAGTTGACAGGCATGTAACGGGCATTTATTACGAAAAAAAGGTGGATATTTTTTCCTTTTCCTTTTCCTTTTTTTTTTTTCAACGATCTAAAGGGATCCACCGATCCCGAGCGCCGCCGCCGTGGTTGATGGAGTTGAAGTCTGTCTGCGTACTCGCGGCTTAACACGGTGATGATCGGATAGCTTTTACCTTGGCTTGGGTCATGGGATAGAATTTTCTTGGCTTTGTAACGCGCTGCTTCTATAATTATACATTGACAGATTTTGCCTCTTGTTGTCGTTGTGCATATATAGCCCCGTCCGCCCTTCCCTTCTTCATCCTATTCCCACTCATCCTCAGCCATCACCACCATTCCACTTACACGCTTCCACCATCAACTCTCAAAACGCCTTCTTCTTTCCAAGAAAGAAACACACACCCGCTTTCAATCCCTAGAGGTCTTATTACTCTCCCCAAGAAAACACACACACACAGACACACACATACACACACACACCCACACACACACCACCACCACCAACATGTACTCTGCCGAGCTCGTCTACATCGCCCCCTACCTCATGTCCGCCGAGAAGCGGCGCGAGGTCAACCGGATCAACAGCGCCGCCTCGTCGCGCAAGAACTCGCTCGCCGACGCCTCGGCCGCCACCTCGGCCGCGCCCTCCCGCGCCGCCTCGCCCTCCCGCGCTGCCAAGAAGGAGAAGAAGAAGCAGCGCAAGCACGACCCGCTGCAGTCGGCCGTCAAGATGAGCTTCAACGCGAGCCTGCTCTAAGTCGAACAAGGGGCTTTCGCGCTCTTGAGGATGCCTCAAGTTGGTCGTCGGTAACGACCGTGGTAGCCCCCTCGCGGGGCCGAACCACTCGAATATACACGTTTTGCATTGGGATTACCGGATATTCAAAAGTTTTTCGTCGAGTTCTTGTTCCTGCATGCCAGGCAGCGACTTGAAAGCATAATGATAATTAATAATATACATATACCCTAAATGATATTCTCAGATTCTATCTAATTCACAACTCGCTATCTGCTATAAATGTCATTGCCAGCATACTATCAACTGTCTCCATTAGTCTTCACTTCATCCCCCGTTGTATCCAATTCTGTGTTTTCTGTTTATCCTAAAAATGCACGCTTCGCTTCTTATTCACCTTGTGATCCTTGTCGTCCTTGCCGTGCAGCAGCGACCCCAGCGCCGTGCCCAGCTTGTATGCCCGCCCGTGCTGCTGCTGCGCCTGTTGCGACGGCATCGTGTAGCTGCTACCGCTCCCTGCCGGTGGCCCCGTGCTGTTAGGCCGCGCCGGGGCCGCCGCTTGTCCCGAAGCGCCGCCAAACCACCCGCCACCGCTGCCTTGCGCCCCGGGCCGCGGCGGCAGCGAGGGCGTCTCCGCCGGTAGGCCGTACTGCCGGCGCAGCCGCTCCGTCTCCTCTTCAACCTCGGCCTGCTTGCGCTGCTGGCGCTCCTGTTCCTCGCGCTCTAACATGGCTTTGATGCGCCGCTGCTCCTCCTGGTCGCGGCGGTCGCGGTCGCGCGACTTGCGCTCCTCCTCGGCGACCATGGCCTGCAGCCGCTTGGTCTCGGCGTCGATGGCGGCCTGCTGCTGCGGGTTTCGGCCGTTGGCGGGCGACGGACGGCCGGCGCCTGGCGGTGGCGGTGGCGGTGGGAGCGCGCCGGACGCAAATGCCGCTTGCGCTGGGGCAGACGATGAAATGGGACTCGTGGCGGCGTGCGTTTCCGTCGGGCCGACAGGCACGGGGGCGCCGGACGCGTTGAAAGGGTTGTGCTTGGGCATAAGGTACAGGTCGCGGATGACCTCGGCGCTCAGCAGCAGGACGACCTCGAGGCCCTTGCGGTCCTCTACCTCGACACGGGCCATGTTGGGTTCGTAGATGGTGACTGTGCTATGCTTGGAGGATGCGTGGTACATGGCGACGGTGATGTCGGGCTCCTTGCTCTTCTTGCCGCCGAAGCTGCGGCCGGTCATGTAGCAGGTCATGTCCTTGCTCAGGCGCGAGTCGCGCTTCCAGCGGAACAGCACCTTGGGGGTCAGCTCGGCGAGGCCGGCCGAGGCGCTGTCCTGGTCGACCTGGGAGGCGCTGGGGGTCTTGAAGGTCTGCTCGGGCATCTCAAACTCCCACGAGTCGGACTTGAAGCTGCTCCTGTGCAGGCGCAGCGGGACGGTCTGGTCCGGGTTGTAGAGCGACACGGGCAGGGCCTCGGGGATGACGGGGACAACGGTAGAGACGCCGCCCTGGGCGCGCAGCTCGGCGGCGGAGAGCGAGGGCTGGGTCCATTGCGGGCGGACGAGGACCTCGCCGTAGATGACGGAGGAGTAGTGGACGTCGACGAGGCCGAGGGCGTACTGGTTTTTGGCCTGGGCTGGGGAGGGGCGCTTCAGGAGGTATTCGGCAGCGGGCTCGGAGCCGTTGTGGGTGAAGTAGAGGAGGGTGTGCAGCGGGTTGTCGGAGGAGGGCTGGAAGCGAAAGGTAGGGAGACTGTCGTCGGGCATGGCGGACAGCTCGTGGTTGAGGGATTCGGCGGGTGGTTGATTGGTCTGTCGGTTGGTCGGCCGGTTGGTTTGGGGGATCGTGTATATGGTGGGAGGTGTAAGAGAGGATATGGTAGGAGGAAATGCAAACGCTGAAGAAGAGGCGGTTAGGTCGTGAAAGGGTGAGGTGAGGAGTGGTGGTTGTAGTAGTGGTAGGGTTGGTCCCTGAAGTTGGAGAAAGAAAGCTGCGACAAGGACAATGGACAATGACGACGACAGCCGTGACGCAGCAGCCCCAGGTACCTACCTATGTTGTACCTTTTGCCACAGTTTGGGCAGTTGGGGTACCTGGGTCCTTGGTAGCTTGCCAGCCACTGCCCACTGCCACTGCCACCACCCGCTGCGACCCCAGGGTGGTCATGCTGCGCCACGATGTCTGCTGCCCTGTCCTGCTGCCAACCGACTGCAAATGAAAAATGAGGACTGACTGACCAGTGAGTGAGTGGGTTAGTATTAGGCAGCTTTTGCTACTTATCAATAGCTATTGCCCGAATCCGCCTCGGGCATGCCTGCGTGCCTGCGTGCGTGTGTGCGTGTGTGCATGCCTTTCAGAGGAGCTCCTTTGCTCGTTGTCCGGCCTGTCTGCGTCTCTCTCTATTATCAGGTTGGACACAGCCGACCCTCAAATAGCAATAGCATTGTCACGTCTCGCTCGCCGCCGCTGCCGACTGCGACGGAAGCACGGGTACCAGCAGCAGCAGGCCAGCGCGACCGGGACGCCGATGGCGATGCCGATGAAGAAGCCGCGCAGGATCTTGTCCGAGATGCCGCCGGCTTCTGAGAGTCTGCGTAGCTGCGAAAACGGATCCGACGAGAGATCTTGGTTGACACTGGTTGTTATGGATCTGGCGAGCATCGCGTTGGGCGGGCAATCTGAGGCATCAAACATCAGACATCAGATATTGGACATGGATTGTTCTGTCCGCCACAACATGAAGTAATGTTGATGCAAGAATTGTGAATTTAATGGCACCAATTTACGCAGCGATTCCTTTAGACTATCTGCGCAAAGGATGGATGCCCAGCCTGAAGCACACGAGACACTGGTTCTGGTTCATCAGCGTTCAGCCGATCTTGGCAGAGCCTGCCAATAGCACTGGATAAACTGCCGAGGGAAAGCCAAGCAGCCACAGTGCAGCTTAGCTTGTTAGATGGTGTGTCATGTTCTTGGGCGTATACAGTTGGGAGGCAAGAAACGCAAGCCACTTGGTAATGAAGCCACAGCATAAAAAGACGCTGACTTGTGCTGGACGGATTAAGCATAATTAGCAGGTTCATCCTCGCAAGCCTATTTGCACAATTCTTTTTTTATTCTTTAATTTTATAAATTTCACCACGTTTGATAATGGACTTCGTTGTTCCACGCAACTCAATTTATTGACCCTCGTCAACACTATATATACCAGTATGTACCCGGGAAGAGAACATGCCCGATTCTGCAACATCCACCATCTGCACATCTACCCTCTGCAACATCTACCATCTACCATCCACCCTAGTTGCCAATGTACTTGACAAATACATTTCCGTCACTGTCCACGCTGGACTGCGTCACGATGGTGCCGTCGTCCAGCTTAATGTTAATCAGCTCCGACCCGGCCGCCGTGACCGAGGTGCCGGGCCCCGACGCAACCGTGTTGGTGAACTCGACGGTGCCCCAGTTGACCAGCGGCACCGGCTTCTTGTCCGTCTGAAAGTCCTCGACGATCCACTCGGCATCGCTCTCGCACAGCGGGTACCGCGTCTCCCCCGTGAACGTCTGCGACACGCTCCGGCCCGTCGTCAGGTTCTCAATCGTCGTCGTGCCCGACGTGCTCGACGTCGCGTTGACCGTCATCCGCACCGTGTCGCCGCCCGACACGCCCAGCTGCGTGCTGTAGTCCTGCATGTCGTACTGCCACCACTCGGTCCACACCCAAAACGACCCGTCGCCGTAGCACACGATGCCCGTCTGCAGGATCGCCGTGCCGCAGTCGTTGCCGTCGATGCCCACCCAGATGTCCCCCGAGCCCCGCGGGTTGTTCTGGTCGTTGAGCGTCGGGAGTACCACGGTGCCCTGCACAAAGTTCCACGTGCCGGATTTCGCCTCCTGGATCGCGCCGGACCACACGCGCGAGGTCAGGTCGCGCTTGTGCTTGTGTGGCGGCACCGACACGGAGTGGGCGAGGTTGCTGGAGCTGGTCGGCGCGGCGGCGACGCTGCCGATGGTGGCGAGGGCCAGAATCAGAGACTTGAACATGTTTGCGGTTTGTAGCTTGTAGCTGAAGTTGATGACTTGAAGGAAGAGTGAGGAAGCTGAGCTGTGATGAACGTGGGAATGACAGTGAGGGCATCGTCAGTTTATATAGACGTCTCGAAGGCTGTGACCTTTCTCCAGATTCTTATTACTCAAAGTGCTTACACGATACAGGTCTTGCTTCTTGCTATTATTGGTCGTTGGTTGGTCAAAGACATTATTCATACGCACTTATCAGCACCTTTCTCCCCAGAAGGGAGCAGACTTTGTCAATTGCCTGACACACAAGGCCCATGCTGCTGGTCGGTAAATGACGAGCAATTCCTATTCCGGAGATCAGACGGTAGCAGACGGTAGCAGTGATGCCGATCCTCTCAGCTTCCTCGGTAGTTAAGAGATAGGAACAACAGGAAGAATAGGGCCGGAATATTCGATATCAGGGACGAGAATAAACCCATCATGTGTTTTCCCTAGCTGAAAGGCGATGCCGGACTTCCGCCCAGCGTGTTGGCTTACCTGCCTGATGTGGAAGCTCGTTGCCAAATCTATCCACTTGGCACGCTTCACCACCAATGATGGGCAATTCGTCCACGGCTAAATGATCGCCAGAACTGTCGGGCGTTTCATGGCATTTCGAATTCAGCCCTCTCAATGGGAGACTTTGTCAGCCTGCAAGTCTGGGACAGATAGAGGTTCGGTGCACAGGTCGTCGTTGCCTTGGATCCTCGGAGACCTTGTCAAACTGCAGAAAAAGACAATCAAGTAAGCCAGAGACAGCCTCCTGGTTTAAGCAAGATTAGATGGATGCATTGCAAGATCGCTGCCAAGCCGTGGTACGATCGCTCAGCCGATAGCCCGGGTTTAGCGATGTTATGAATATAGATGAAATTATTTAGTGACACACAACAACAGCTGTCAGCTTCACAGCAGCAAGTTAAATTTCCCACCGAGTCTGATAAGTGCTTTACGTACGAGAAACACGCATGCTGTTGCGGACGCGACGTGCGTTGAGATTATTCATGTATTATATTTCCATTAATCATGCCGCTCGCTAGCAAGACTCGAGCATCTATTCGGATCCATCAAGGGCGTGCCAATATGGTGGCTAGCTAATTCAAGTTTTACATCCTCTGCTTTTCCACCTTGTCGGTTGGCAGTAACTTTAATACCTCTCTCAGTTCAGCAAGGTTGATGCCTTGACGCCTTGTCGCTTTTCCCTCTTGTCGGTATTTGCTAGTAACTTTAATACCTTGTTTCTTCCACCCTCTCTTTAGTTCAGTAACTTTAATATCTTGTTTCTTCCACCTTCTCCTTAGTTGAGTAACTTTAATATCTTGTTGCTTTCCACCTTGTCGGCAGTTGCCATGTGACTACCTCCTCCTGGAACCAAGTATCATTTGGTGGCGCAAAAATATCACATTATGGCGCAAACTATCACAACGTGGCGCAAAATATCATGACATGGCGTAAAACATCAAAACGTGGCACTCGGCCCCCTCTGCGTCTTCTCGTACTGCACCGCTACGTCCTTGCCCGGCTCCGTCCGTCCGCCGCCGACCCGTCCCCGATCCGCCGCCGCACCGCCCGAGAAGCCGACCCGTCCCTCCTCGCTCCCCGAATACGCAGCGACGGGGCCGTCCTCGCCGCCGCTCGGGGCCGCCGCGTGCTGCTGAACAACACGGACGAGGCGGTTGAGGATGGCAAACTCAATCTTGAGCTTGATGCCGTAGACGCAGGGCTTCAGGGCGGCCTGCAGGTAGAAGAGGTCGGCGCACTGGATGCCGAGCAGGGTGACGTCGAGCGCGATGACGACGACGTTGGCGAGGGCGAGGTGCCAGAGCACGGAGAAGCGCTCCGCCGCGGGGGCGGCGGCCGAGTGGTGCGACGTCGTGGAGGAGGAGGCGAGCGAGAAGAAGGCGCGCTGCTGCAGCGGCAGCACGTCTCGGAGGTGCCGGTAGGTCTGCAGGAGGTAGAGCATGCTGAGGGCGACTTCCTGCGCAAAATAGACGAAGAGCTGGACGCGGTCCCATTTCATGTTGAACTTCCGAAGCGCAGGGTTCACGTCTGTGGCTTGCTGGAAGGAAGGGTGTGTTGGTTAGTTGCTTGGGCTTGTTCGGATACGCCCGTGCCAGTTACTTACTGCCAAGACGCCAATTACCATGGTCGGTATAGAAAAGGCGATCGAGTTAAAGATGAGTATGTATTTTATAATCTCCAGAGTCCGGGTCGTACGCATGAGCAGGTGCAGCCGCGAGTACAGCACCCAGCTCTGCGGGATGACCATGAGGAACCAGGTGATGTAGATGAGGACGATGGCCGACACCGGCTCCTTCAAGACGTGAAAGTCGGCGAGGATCATAAACACGGGCTGGGTGATGACGCCCCAGGAGGCTATCGCGCAGGACCAAAAGTAGAGGCCCTTTCTGCGCTTGAAGAGCAGGAAGAGAGATAGGTTGATTTCGATGCCGATGAACCACGACACGGCGGACAGGCCGGCGACGGCCATTGCCAGTGGCAGGTCATTTGCAAGATCTTGCATGATGAGATTACCCCCCCTTTTGATTGGGGGTTTCCAATGATTGAAGTAGTGAATGTATATGATGGTGTCTATGTCAAGGCTGACGTCGGTAACTGGAGAGTAGAGTCATTGGCGGGGTTGGCGATGCCTCACAACAGACTCTGCGCAGATGAGAGGCAGATTCAGTATCTCGTTTTCGGGCGTCTTGTTTTCTCAGTGCATCAGATGCACGCAGAGGACCTGCGATACATTGAACGCACTGGTGGCATGGCTTCGACTGGCAGCTTGGCAAGGACGGAGAATAATAATGAATGGTCCAGGTTCAGGAGACGCGCAACGAGGGAAGCCAAAGCTATAATTCATTAGGGGGGAGGGGGGTCTACTATCCTGGGTTAGGGAATCGCGATGGCCGATGACTATGCCCCTGTCGGACGGAGGGAGCGGTCAGTCCACTAGATAACAAACTAGATCAGTCTAGATGTTCATGAGTCGAGGGGCTCGAGGGCGGGTAGCCAGTTCCGGACTAAGGTTTGCGACCCGCGCCACCAGAGAGTTGAGTTGTCAGACGATTGTTGTAGCAGATGGAGTTGGTTGCCTCGCATCAGAGCCCTCTCTGTACGAAGACGAAACAAGCAGCACAGGGTAGAGAGGGCAGCGAAGTTGAACGGGACTTTCTGTTTGTGCTTGACAGACAGACAGCCAGATAACAGGATCAATGATCAATCAACCAAGTCGGCGTTCACCAACCAACTAGTCTGCAGTAAACCGGTTGATCAACAACTAGTCTACAATAATCACCGGTTGGTGGCGCGGGCTAGATTCCAGGACCCTTTGTTTTCAGCAAGTCGTCCAGTCAGGTCTAGTCATCGACCTCCAACGGCACGGTGTGGCTGTGATCCGTCTCGCTAGATCAGCCAGTCAGTATTACTTTTTCGTCAGCCCGATATGAGCTGAGCGCCGTCACTAACAGCAACGTGGAAGAGGAGGTCGTCTAGACTGCACCTACCCTGTACCACTACTGCGACTTGTCCCTGTGTGAGAGTAGAGGCGGGTGGCCAATCATGCTGAATTGTGCCGGCCATACGATCTGGCCAGCTAAATAAATCTAGGACAATTCATCAAACAACATTCTCCATCCAACTCTGTGGATCTGGTTCGTCGCGCACACATCCGAGCCGAGGTCCCTTCCAGTGCCACCAGCCATCGCGATGCCTCCCTCCCGAAGGCGAACTAGGGAACCCCGACACAGCCGCCAGATTTATGAGTTACGTACGGAGTTCGACGCGGAAGGACCCGACTCTTCTCTTCGGGTCCACCGGGGCCTTGCCACTGGTCGGGCCCTGGATGACCAAGTTTGGGCTACCATTTGGCGTGTTATCGCTGTAGTCAAGAGTCAGCCATGTTGTATACGCACCCGCGTAGTCACGATTCCTTCTGCAGCAACTTACGCCCACCCACAAAGCGTCACCCTTGTGCCCCTGATCTCGACGCCCTGGATATTGCTATAAATCTGTCAGAAGGCATACGGAAATGCATTGGGAGCCGGCCTGCTCACGGAGAGCCCTTCAGGGGAGTATCGGTGCCGAGGTAGACGCTGGGCATGGTTCGGTCACCCCCGTTGGCAACGTCCCATTTGATCTGTGGTCTCGGATGTTAGTTGGCCCTCTCTTCGCTGCTGGATTCCGCTTAGTACTTACCCAGACGGTGTTGTAGTACTCGTCATCGGGCTTGGGGCATTCATCGCTGACCGTGTTGGGTTCCTCGGCAGGACTCGCCATCTTGAGGGATGTATTGGTTGAAATTGCAAGTAAAGAAGGGGTTTGTCTGATGATGGGGAATGAATGGTGTGATGCGTGATGGATGGTGAGACTGGATAGATGGGATGGGATGGGGTGGACGGCTACTCTTTATACGCAACTTCCAGGCTCGGCCTGCCTTAACACACGCGCTGTCCATACACTCACCCATCACCAATCCTTGCTCGTATCGACTCCTACAGGCAATCTACCCCGCTCTTGCTCTTGATGCTCCTTCGTATCTTGATTTGTCCTACCTTGACCACCGCAGTCGCAGCGTTGGGCAGAAACGAGAGCACAAAATACGAAACGGCCAAGGTTCAGCTCGATACTTGCAAGACACTGGACATTATCTCTGCCTTCAAGTAATCATGAATTCTTGCTCGCAAAGCAGTGTCTCGGACGCATCAAAGCATCGGCTCAGCTGCATACCCTCAAGCCACATTGACACTGCGTAACCATCTCAGAAGTTCTTGCGCAGAAGGCACTGTCTCGGGCCCAGGGCAATTTACTTGTTACTATCCTGCAGCTTTCTGCAGGCTGAAGATGCAGATGTTCATTCTGCCCGGCCACGTCATGAGACGTGTAGACCTAGGGGCTCCGACGCTTGCTGCGGTGCGTGTGGCGGCAGCTTTGGGGTACCGGGTGCTCTAGTGTAAGATATACATTGCAAGATGAAATATTCTACCCGGACAAAGGCCTGGATTGATCATTCGCAGACATGCAATGTCGCCCGGCCGTCGCCGTCGCTCATCTCTGCCTCCGTCACGGAGCATGGACATGTATACAATTTTAAGCAAGCCAGGAGCCTGGGCAAGCAGCGCAATGCTGCACGGTCAGTCCTGCATAGTCGGTTGCGAGGTTTCTTCCTCTTGACCTGAAAGTCATCATTCCGAGACACTGGCAATTCTCGGCCCGGCCGCACCATGCCGAGCAGCAGCATGCAGATGCACGTTGGTCTGTAGGAAGGGTCTCGAGCCAACCATGGACGCCTCACTTGCCAAGTAGACTACAAGAAGCCTCTCATCAATTTTATACCTGCACAGGTAAAATTTCACTCATGGGGAAGAAGCTTGGGATAGGAACCGCAAGCATGGGCTTCCTCAGCCAGTCGGCTCGGTTGTTGCACCGACAGGCACGCCTGATCTTTGGCAAGGCGACTCTGTGAGAAGATTTCATCTGTTCAAATGTCGGCTGGGCTGCTTTAGGAGACGCCGCTTTTATAGTAGGGGCCCAAGCCGAGACATTCAGGTTTGCATGCATGACGGGTTACATGAATAGCTCACCAAGCATTTCCGGTGCACTACGTCTGAGAAACATTATCAAAAGTATGTAGGTGGAAGATTTCAAATGCACAGGATGCTCTCTTCTTTGCCCATGGAGCAGCGGCGGCAGGCTGTCGTGGACGTGGCTGGCTGTTGTGAGATGTCTTTGGTGGCGTGCATGCGGCCAAAAAGGCTGTCGTATTGGTACAGGCTATCTTCTAATACGAGGAAACCAATCCGAATTAAAAAAAAAAAAAAAAAAGAATAAATCATGCTCGTCACTTCCTAACAGCCCCGCGCTTCTTCTCCGCGTTCATCTTGGCCGTCTGGGCGCCGAGGACGTCGTGGATGAGGACCTGGATCCAGGTCGGCCAGCCGCGGACGGCGGACGTGCCGGCCGAGGACTTGGGGATGACGACCTGGCCGCCCCTCCGCGCAAAGATGCGCTCCGTAGTGTCGGCAGCGACCTGCTCCGGGGTGAGCATCCGGACGCCGCCGTCCCGGAGGTGCTGCTCAAAGTCGGTCAGCAGCGGGGTGGCGACAAAGTTGGGGTGGACGACCGTGGCCAGCACGTTGGGCGCGTTGTACGCGTGGCGCAGCTCCGTGCGCAGGGCCTCGTGAAAGGCCAGCGCCGACGCCTTGGTCGCGCCGTAGTCGGCGTGGCCCGGCAGGCTGACAAAGGACGCGACCGACGCGATGGTGACGACGTGGCCCTTGTCGGCGCGCACCATGGCCGGCAGGAACTGCTGGCAGGTGAGCCAGTGGGACATGGTGTTGACGCCAAAGATGCGGCGCAGCGCGTCCTCGGAGATGTCGAGGATGTTGGTCGGCACCGCGATGCCGGCGTTGTTGACCAGGATGGTCGGGTCGCCGAGGTCCGCGCGGACGGCGGCGGCCACCTCGGCCAGGGAGGCGGCCGAGGTGACGTCGCACTTGTAGTAGCGGACGCCGTCGTCGCGGGCCAGCTCGCGCGGCGCCGGCTGCACGTCCAGCACGGCGACGCGCACGCGCCGCGCCCGCAGCTTGTGCACAATGGCCAGCCCGATGCCGCTGCTGCCGCCGGTGACGACGGCGATCTCGCGCGGCCAGTCCCAGCCGGGCGCCGCGCCCCATCGCCACGCGTTGGCCGCCATGTCGCTGAGCTTGCGGTTGACGGCCCGCACGAGGCCGAGGCCGAACAGCACCTGCAGCGCCGTCTTGGCCGTGCTCAGGTCCGTGTCGGCCGGCAGCGAGACGCGCTGCAGGGTCGCCGCGAGCACGTGCGGCGGCGCGCGCAGGAGAAAGGCCAGCAGCGCGCCGGAGACGACGGGGTTGAAGCCGAGGCCGACGACGCCGCCGACGGCCTTGGCGATGGGCGAGTGCTCGAGAGAGTAGAGGACGCCGGACATGGTTGGTGGAAGGAGGACTGACTGCCAGGGAAGTAAGGGGTGCAAGTGAAGAGGGGAAGGGGGAGAGGGCGGAATAAATGCAAAGATGTACACTGCGGATTTTACTTGTATTATAACTTTTTCATTTCAGCGTTGGGTGTCCCTCTCGGCACTGCTTTGTTGCTCTCCTAATTTTTACCTCGGAGCTTCTTCTTCGGGTGGATGCCGACAGCCGAAAGCGGGAGAGGATGCGGGGAAACAAGCCAGCCCCGGGCCCGGTCGGGGGCCAGTGTATTCAGTCGTTGTATCCGATCCTGTCTCATATGTGGTGTGTAGATGAGACTCCGCGTCCGATCAAGTAAATGGGGCCTGATGAACATGTGCTGCGTGTCTTGGAGTTTGATTGATCAACATGATAGCCGATGGGCAACCTTGCTGTCACCTACCCTAGAGCTGGGCTATGATGTCAGAGCTACTGGACTGGGCCAGGGATTCCAGAGCTACCCTATACCTACCCATCCCTATCTCCCTGCACACCACAGCCAGCCTACTTGGATAACGTCACGCAAATTCTATGAACCAAAGAAGATACAAAAAGAGAGTCAAATGGAAAAGACTATTCAACAAGAAAGATGTAAAATGGCAAACAAAAGTCGGTCAGACACACTTTCTGCTTCAACATCTGCCCCAGCATCCGTGACCATGGAGTGTAATGCGTGCCTCTTCATTTTTTCTAGCATTCTAAGAAATAATCAGTCAACCCTCTCTTCTCAATGGTCCCATCAGTCTGGTCCCATCACTCACTACCTTGCCATCGTTTTCTAGAAGCTCCCTGTCTGTTAGCAACCCAGTGTAGCTACCATGCATTCACTAACACTCAGCCTCGATCCAAATTCAGAGATGTCTCCTCGGACACTATGTACAAGATGGGTATAACGGCCGTGCTGGGCCCGTATAAAACAACTTGTTGGTTTGTTGGGGCTGATGCTATAAACTCCGATCAACTTTGAGACGACGGATGCATACTCGTCATCAAAGTCCGATCGCCATCATTGTGCACCTGTCCTTCATTTAAACAAGCAAGCAGCGACGAATTTCTCATCCATCCTCATCATCCATCATCATCCTCTCAGTTGTCCAGTCTAGCCCAACATGCCTAAAAAAGCACCATCAATACCAGGCTTTGACAGCCTCTCGGACCAAGTCTTTGTGCGAAGTGGTGATGACAGCCCTTCCACCACCACCACCACCATCACCACCACTACCACGGACCCGGACATCGTCGTCATCTACGGCTGGGGCGATGGCCTCCCGCAGCACGTCGCCAAGTACGCGCAGGGCTACCGCGCGCTCTTCCCGCTCGCCAAGCAGGTCGTCGTCATCTCGCCCATCCCCAAGGCCCTGTTCACCACCCGCGCCCAGCGCCGCGGCCACATGGCCCCCGTCCTCGACCAGCTGCTCTCCTCCTCCTCCTCCTCGCCGCCGCCCCGGATCCTCCTCCACTGCATGTCCAACACGGGCGCCATCAACCTCGCCGCCACGCTCGACGCCCACCACGCCCGCCTCAGCAGCCCCCTGCCCCACGCCCTCTTCGTCATGGACTCGACCCCCGGCGGCACCGACCTCTCCTGGGCCCGCCTGACGCAGTGGTCGCGCGCCATGGCCCTCGGCTTCGCCCGCCGCCTGCCCTGGCCCTTTGCCGCCGCCACCCAGGCCGCCTGCGGGCTCTTCCTGCTGGTCTTTTTGCTGTGGCTGCGCCTGCGCGGCCGCGACCACGCCGGCGCCTGGAGCCGCCTGGCCGCCAAGAAGCCGGAGCTGGCGACCAAGGACGCCCGCCGGCTGTACATGTACAGCCGGGCCGACGACCTGATCGCGTATAGCGACATTGAGGAGCACGCGGACGAGTCGAGGGCGCTCGGGTACGCGGTGGACACCAAGGAGTTTTTCGGCAGCGGGCATGTCGGCCACATGCGTCTGCATCCGGACGAGTACTGGGCGGCTATCCACCAGTCGTGGATGCGGACGGTGACTGATGGTGATGGGTCTGTTGCTGGTGCCTCTTCCGAGAGTGTAGGGGAGAAGTGAAGCAAGGAGGGAACTTGAGAAATGATTCAAACTTTGATTGGATTTAGAGACAATAGAGATGGACATGTAATTAGAGACAACAGAGATGGACATGTAATTAGAGACAACAGAGATGGACATGTAATTAAAAGCTCAAAGGGATATAGACATGGAACAATACAATAGACAATAGAGATCCAGACAATAGAGATCCCCCCATCCTCGACATCAAGGTCTATACAATTACTCTGTAACATGTATGCTATCCATCACCCTGTATACATTTATTTGTATTCGTTGTATGCATTTGTCATTATCCAATATACAGTTATTCCTTTTCATCCACAATTTATCTGGTATATATCCCCCCAACTAAACGCCACCCCCAGCACCCCAAAACACCCCAAAACTCTTCATCATCGTATCCTGCTCTTGTCATGAGATCCATCGTGTGTTGCTCCCGTCATTAGATCAGATTCAACAACACCCCATCCCACCTCAAGTCGACGACGTGCTCGCCGCCGCCGCCGCCGGCACCACGTTCCTCCGCTTCGGCAGGTCCTTGACGTTCAAGTTCACCGGCGGCCTCGCAATCTCCAAGCTCCGACTCGGCATCCTCCCGCCCGGCGTCCTCGGGTGCGCCACGTTGACGCGCCCAGAGCGCTCCAGTATCCGCGGCGGCGTCTCCGCCCCGTCCGACTCCTCCTCCTCCTCGTCCTCCTCGTCCTCCTCGCCGTCGAATCCGTAGTCCGCCAGCCGCGCAAAGTAGTCCGCCAGCCCGTCCACCGACGGCGTCCCCACCACCGTATCGTACGTCGGCGGCGGCGTCATCGCCGGCGCCCCAGAACCCCCACCACCGCTGCTACCATCGGCGACGAGCATCGGCGGCGGCGCCGTGTCCTCGTCGAAGCTCGGCGGGCTGAAACTCGGCGCCCGCAAGAGGTGGATCGGCCGGGAGCCGCTGCCGTCGGGGCTGCCGTTGCCGCCGCGGCTCGGCTGGTGGGCCGGCTGGTGGACGTGTGCGGCGCGGGGTGCGGCGGGCAGCACGTCCGCGGGCGCCGGCGGGGCGTCGCGGTCGGCCAGCGCAACCGAGGACGCGCTCGGCGAGGCGTCGGTGGCGACAATGTGGGCGTCGGGACAGCCGCAGGACGCGTGGTACACGTCCGGCGGCGTGGCCGGCCCCGTGTACGTGGGCAGGAAGGTGTTGGCCTGCGTGGCGCGGCAGTCGAGCACGGTAAAGGGCGAGTCGATGCTGATCTCAAAGTGGCGGCGCTTCGTACCGGACGGATCCTCCGGGTCCAGGCGGCTGATGCGCATCACCACCTTGATCCAGTGGTACACGTTGACGTTCTTCCAGCTGCAGTCCGGGTGCAGCCGCAGGTCCTTGTTCTTGGCCATCATCTCGCACGTCGGGATCTGCACGTTGGCCTCAATCTCCGTCGCCCCCCACATGTTCTCCAGCCCAAGCTCCAGCTCGCCGAGGAGGTTGTCCATCGGCTCCGGCAGCGGCTCCGGCGCCACGCGTCTCCTCGACGCGTCCGCGACGCGCCGTCTCCGAGCCGTCTCCCTGGCTTCTTGCCGCTGCTGCGGCGACAGCTCGCCGCCCCGGAGCGTCCGTATCGACGAGTTGCGCCAGTGTGAGTCAAGCGGCTTGCCGGCCACCTTTTCCAGCAGCAGGATCTTCCTCCCGGGGTCTTTTCGCGTCACGCGCTTGTCGTTGGTCCAGTACTCGGTCGACTCGGTCAGGAAGACCTTGAGCTTGTGAATGTGCACCTTGTCGAGCGGCGTCAACTTGAAGGCGATCGGAATCTTGGAACCGATGGGAAAGCTCTTGCCCGAGATGACAATGTCGTAGTGCAGCTGATTCTCCCACTGCCTGCTTATCGAGATGGGCTCCGACATTTCCTGCGACATCTGGTCCGGTAGGCGGACAATGGAAACCTCCTTGACGCCATGCAGGTTTGGTTTGAACGCTCCCGCGCGATCAACCGTCGCGTGCAGCTCCCACTTGACGGAGCCATACTGGAGCTTGGTGGTCTCGAGCTGATGGAAATCGATGGGCAGCTCAAAGGAGTAATCGTAGGTTCCCGGATAAAAGACTTTGTAGCCCTTTGCTTGCGTTACAGAGGCAACCTTATAGTCGCTCTTGCCGAAGCTGCGCGACTGGACGGTCTGCAGCGACAGGCGCTTCATTTCCTTGGAGCTGAGGCTGGCACGGTGTGATTGGGTGGTGGGCAGCGCGAGGTTCGTGTTGCTCGAGTTGTTGGAGCTGGACTTGAGAGAGTATGTGCACTGGTTCCCGTATTCGTTTTCCCATCCCTCAGTCATGGCGTTGAAGAATGTCAAGACCTGCGTCCGCAGGCTTTCCTCCTCGAACATGTCTTGCTTGAGCGGCGGGATGCCCTCGGGCCACTCGGTGCGGGCGCGACCGACGAGCTTCAGCTGGACGGCCTTGAGCTTGACGTTCTTGGTGACGTTGAGTCGTAATCGGCCTCGTAGAAGCGCTGTGCCGCTGCGATGCTCCATGCGGGAGTGGCTGTCGTGCTCGAAGCCGTACAGAAAGACGTTTTGCTCGGCAAGGAGGATGGAACAGGTCACGCCGCTGCCGGACGCGACAGGCTTCGGGATTTCCGTTACCGATGCCACCGCTGACTTGTTCATTATGGACGAGAGGTAGCCGGTGTCGGTCGGGAGACGATATGCCGCTGTGTCGGCGGCGCCTCTCCGGCGGGATGTCATGGCAGGCGGCGATGCGATGTGTTGTTGTTTGTCGACGCTCGAGATGAGGTCGGATGCCAAACTTGGCCCCGGCAAGGTACTGGTTCGATCCTGGTCTTGGTCTTGGTCTTGGTCTGGGTCTTGTTCTAGGTCTGGGTCTGGGTCTGGGTCTGGGTCTTGGCCCTCGTCTTCGTCTTCGCCTTGGTCGTCGTGTACCGAGCTGGACAATGGACTCGTGCTCTGTGACGGTTGCAACCCCTCAGTCGCAGCCGCTGTGTTGGTTTGCTTGCTGAAACGAGACAGCTGGCGTTGGTATGCAGACTCCAAGCCGGGAGCGGAAAATCTGCGAAGAAGCAGGATTCGACGCTTCGCCTTTTGTGCGGATGTGTCCTCCTTTCCTTCCCGTCGTATTCTGAGGCTGAGCGAGTCGGTCGGTGACGGTTGAAGATCGCGAGGCACGTAGCCCGAAGGAAATGAGACAATGTGAATGGCCTGGGGCCGTGTTTGGCGAGGCGCAAATAACGGTGCAGGAAAGCAATCGGGTCGGGCGTCAGAGCTGGGAGAGGGAAGCCAACTTGAGCGATGGGATATATTGCCACCCTCGGCAACTAACACTGGGACGGGGCGACGAGGGGAACCTGGGCTGGGTTCTGGTCTGGAGTAAGTCATGTTAACGGCTGTGTTGTATCGTCAAGATTCGACGCATTCAGCGACGGGGTTGAATGAAGAAGCTCGGCCAAAAGGTAGTGAATGAATCACCGGACACGTCTGGACACGTATTGGGGCCCCAATAAATCAAAGGTCATGGGAATCCCGTCCGGTAAATGGTGCCCAGGGATGAGGATTAACTGGCCATGTAAGGAAGCAACAAGGGCAAGTCAAAGTAAGAGGTGAGCGAGGACACTTGACCAGAGAGATCAGCTCTTAATAAGAAAGGGGTGTGGCATGGCGTATAAGAAGCTTGACTGACGATGGTGGGGGAACCCTGTAGTAGCCAGATGAGGCGCATGCAGCGCTAGGAGAGGAGACGAAACAGTGAAGGCGAGGCAGTGAAGTGGGAAAAGCAAAGCCGTCGTTATATGTGATGAGAATGACACGCAAAATGCGCAGCCACCGGGTGAATGCTGGCACACCGCTTGGACCGGGGGGGGTGAAGAAGCAAAACGTGTGATGGGATGTGGTGGCCGCATGTTTGAAGGCTTGTGTCGGGATGGATGAGATGGGCCTCGCAGGAGTGGATTAAAGGGTCCTTGGCTAGAGGCCATCGGGTTTAGGATATGGTGGTGTGCGGGCAAGCATGAACGGGAGTGAGGGCGCATGAATGAGGGAGGAGATGGCATGTTGAGCTGAATCACAGCTAGTGACTGATGGACAAGAGTAGAGGAAGAGGTCGAGTGATTGGCAGAGAGTAAGTAGACTGGAATAAGGCTCACCGGGCTTTGTCCTGGTCCCCAAAATGAGTGACCAGCGTTATTGGTCTTCAATATTGTGCTCAATGCGGCCCCCTGCCGTGTATGAGACGATCAATGTAGCAGCAGGATATGAATAGACTCGGTACCAAGGTGGGATGCGACAGCCAAGTAATTGACGTGATGACTGTCGTTGGCGGGCTCAGCGGTCTGGGTTGAGATTACCCAAGTGACTTGGGCAAGTAATAAAGGCAGCAAAGATGAGCGGTAAGCTTGTTGATGACGACTTGCGATGATGATCTGGACAAGACCAAATGAGCGGAGAGGTTGACCTTGGACCAGGCTGCCTGACTCGGGGTGGGTGGAGGAGGGCCCAGACGGTGCTGCGTAAATCAAATCAATCAATCGACGGGCACGAGGACGGCACTGGTTCTCGGGATGACGACAGCCGGGGTTACGGAGGCGAAAAGACGGGCCGGAAGTGGTCTGCGGTGGTGATGCCGACGAGTTGTTATAAAGAAAGGACGGACGGACGGACAGCAAGGTTCCGACCGTTCCGGAGGGTTGGGATGTGCAAGGCGGAAGGAAGGGTAGGGATGAAGATTGAGGAGAAACAATGGTAAACGCAGGAAAACAGGGTGGGCAGGGTAGTATTAAGCTGGTGAGTGAGTGACGGCCAAGAGGGACAAGAGGGACAAGAGGGACAAGAGGGAAAGCTTGTGCCAAAGTGAAGAGTGCTAAGAAGTAATAAGCAATGAGAGGAGGGGCGCTAAATCCCCGATGCAGATGATGATGCAGGTGGGCAAGTCGTCAGTCAATCTGTATCTGTCAGTCTGCATCTGTCAGTCTGTCCCTCTGTCTGTCAGGCCTCCATCTAATTTCGTCTTTAATTTCTTTTCGGGCGACAAAGTTCATGCACCTGAGTCGTTGCTCGAGTAGTAACCACCTAGGTAGGTAAGTAAGTTTAGTCGGCACCTAATAACAATCAATCCATGGCCTGGGCGCGTTTCGGAGCCCAGGTGGTCGGGATTGCTTGATGCGGCTACCGGTCATTCATCATTCCTTTGTCGGCTTCATGATGTGATGTGATTCCATCCGTTGAGTAATTCACGCTCCGACGATGCCGGTCATCCAACGGTGAGGGTACTTGTTATAGTGTACCCATAGGTAGTTGACCAACTAAAGAATTTGGTACCTACCTAGGTGGTAGTAGTACCTATGTAGGTAGGCAACGGTATCTACTTGGGTACCTGCAGCTCCGCTAAAGAACCTGCTGTGAATGCGTATGTATGTCATATGTAACTAATCATATTGATGCAATACTCACCCCACGACCGGAAACAACTCATTTGCAGCAAAATCAGAAAACCCGCCGGGTGAGATTGATTAGAACCGCGGTCAAATGCCTTGACACGATACTCTCCCCGTTCAGCCCCCCTGTGAGTCAGAGTGTGAAGACACCACCAACCAGAGAATCTACAATGCGTGACTTGCCACTACTTTTTAGGGTCTAGACCCCCAACAGGCCTCCCAGTCTCCCACTAACCCACTAACCCAGTTAGGTGCCAGCTTTTTGCTTAGTGTAGGTGCCTTGTGGGCAACGGCTTCATCGACGTAATTCATCCGGAATCAACCCATCGCCTTCACCGTTTGCTAGCAACGACCATCTCACCCACCACTAGCCATCTAGTCGAGTACCCAAGAGTATCCAAGAGTATCTAATTCCTCCATCACCTACCAGCTCTTTATTTCATCCAGCCAGGCCCGGCTCAAACGGCCCATCGCTTCCGTTCCTTCCCGCCCGGGTCACGCCACATCCAACCATCCATGGCCAAGCTCGCTCTGAAAACCTCGACCCCCCATCCTGGAGCCATCTTTCGACGATCGGCACTTTGCGCGCTCTGTGACGAATGCATGACGGAATCGGCCTTTTTTTTTTTTTTTTTTTTGGAACTCATCTGGGGAACAACATCGCGCTGAACCAAGCAAACCAAGCAGACATCACCATCGAAAAACATATCCCGCCGCAATCCCGTCAGCCCTCCACGGCCACCCTTGACGCCTCTCACATTGACTTGCAGTTTCGTTTTCCACGCGGTTCCGTTTTCCACGGAACCTCCGCTGCTTTTCTCGCTGCTGGCCCCCTCCCCCCCCCCCTCCCCGCCCCGGCCTTGTTCGCTAGAAGCCGTCTCCGCGCTCTCCGAACCGGCGTCGCCGCACTTCTCACGCTTCATACCGCCCCCCCCCCCTCCCCCCTCACAATACAAGGCACAAATAGCCCCCATCCGCGACCCCCGGCCGCGTAATCTGTACTCGAGTTCCAAATCCACATGTATGTATGCCCAACATTGTTAGCCTTCGCCTCGCCCCGCGAAATATCCCTTCCATGGCCAGACCCCCGACCCTTGACCCAGGCAGTTGTGGGCTATACCGACTTTCACCGCATATACGCACGACTTTTCCTTGATATATCAAGATGCCAATGTCGATGCCCGACCTGTCAACTCACCAAACTCAGCGCCACTCTGACCGCCTTATCGCGACGTTATTTTCTAGAATTAGTCCTCGGTTCCCAACTCTATAGGTCCCGACCGGGCTCCCTCTTATTACCCCGCCCAAACCACTTCGACGTCGTAAACCCAGGCACGCATGACAGCCCGCCCTGCCAAG
This sequence comes from Cordyceps tenuipes, assembly GCA_025583755.1. Taxonomy (NCBI): domain Eukaryota; kingdom Fungi; phylum Ascomycota; class Sordariomycetes; order Hypocreales; family Cordycipitaceae; genus Cordyceps; species Cordyceps tenuipes. The sequence continues at coordinate 198,109 of JANZYN010000011.1, forward strand.
CATCACCCACCACCAGCTGCCATCTCAATAAACCCTCGCTCGCATGGCTGGAAGAAGAAGAAAAAACAAGCTTTGCAAATTAAAAAATTCTCTCCCTTTAATGTTACCGGTAGGCAGGACTAGGCAGGTACCGAGACAACCAAACCCAACTTATTTTCACCAGCTCCCTTGAATTATTAGCCTCAAACCCAATCGTTGGCCATCACCGACACCAACAACCCAACCCAACCCCAGCCCAACCCAGCCGCATCCAAAACCCACCAACGACCGACCAAGCAAATTCTATTATTTCCAATCCAAACTGACCTGGCCCCTTTGCCTTGTCGCTCCCCCCAAACAACTCGCGGGACCAACATCCCAGTCCCTTCTTTTTTGCGCCACCCACTACCCTGCTCCCACCCCTGACCGCCACGAACAAACTACGGCGACCACCCCGTCCACTAGGGATCGTTTCCCTAGAATGAGGTCATAGACTTTGTTGTTCAGATTGCGTGCGTATTTTTAGAGTTGGCATCTTGGCAACCTCCATCCCCCTCCCCTCTGCAACTAAGTGGAGGCCGTGCAACTGAAAAGACCTCTAGGGTAGGCTCGCCAATGAGATGTGCCCTCTTGAGGGTTGTGCGGAAATAACTACCAACATGAATTTACTGCAAAATACGGACGACTGCTACTAATCTGTAGTCTGCTGCGTGTTGCGACGCTCACACCAAGGGAAACCATGCATCTGCCGCTGAGGTCTTGTCATCAATCTCATTTACCAACTATGCAAAATATCAAAAAGAGAAAAAACAAAAAAACCAGCAATATATGTGTGTGCATGCTTCTTGTACAGCCCAGCTCAAGCAGTATCTTGTAGATCCTTGTTTTGTCATTATTGTCGTCATGAGTCGTCATCATAAAAGGCCCGTGTTCTGTATTCCAAACCCAATGAAAATATAAAAACAACAACAAAGAAGAAATTTGTATCTAGCTATTAAAAGCCAACGCCGCCCAACAACAACGCAGCACTTCCAATACCCACCGCACCGAGTGTCTCTCCCCATGACTTCTTCTTCCGCTCACGTCGATCTCGGTGGCTGCGGTGCGACCGCTCATCGCGATCATCATAGTCGCGATCATGGTGCTCTCTATGCCGACGCGAGGATGACGGGCTACCTTGCCCATTGTAGTAGTCTCGGCGACGCTCGTGGTTGTAAGAACTAGGTGCACTGCTCGAGTGTTCTAGGTCATGCGCTTCCGAGTCGAAGCGCACGTGGTTTTCGTGCTTGTTCTTGAGGATAGGTTTAGGCTTGACTGTTGTGGAAGGCGACGTCTTGCTGTTCTTCGACGGTGGACTGACAATGTATGGGTAGGTACGAGTGCCTTTGGTGTGTCTTCGGTGGTAATCTGAATAGTCGCTTGAGTCGTCAGAGTCACAGAGAATGTCGTCGTCGCTATGATGACTCTTGCCGTCCAAATTTTTTCGGGACCGGGCGCCGTCACCGTGGCTTTCGACATCCGCCGTAATGGGCCGTGCACCATCGGCGTTTCCTTTGATGTCTAGATTAGTAGGCCGGGCACCATCTCCGTAAGTTTTGACGTCCGCTTTAGTATTAGTAGGCCGTGCATCGTCGTCTGAACGTCGGGGCGGCAATGGGGGCCGACTGGAGCGGGCAGCACGGCATTCGGCGCTTTTGCGAGCAAATTCGTCAATCTCATGGCGACTGAGGCGGCCGAGGATGGCAACATAGTCAGGTCGTGCCTCGTATCGCACACCGGCGTTGTGAAGGACCTCGGGGCTCACGAGGGTGCGTCGGATCTTAGTCCACTGGGCGTCGGGCGGAATTTCCCTGCCATATCTATCCGGACCAAGCCATGATGAGCGACTCGGGCTAGTACCTGGAAAGACTTGTGTTTTCACATCCGAGGCCACACTGCTGTAGTGTTGCTGCGGTGAGCCACCGACAACCGTCGGTGAGGTGGGCGACAGGCCGTCACCGAGACGGCTTGAGTGCACAGTTGTCGGATCTGTCTGGATATATAGTCCATTAAGGTCCTGGTTTAGACTGTCCATGGAGACAAGCTCCTTGGTCGAGATGAGCGCCGTAGATAGATCTAAGTTCTTGTCGTCTTCCATACTGGCGTATGGGACGTTGAAGGAGTACTGCGTGGGAAGCACCTTCGGTGAATGGTCCTCCTCGGGAAAAGCATTGTGATTTCTGCTGAACCCAGATTTTTCAGTTCTTGGGGGTGAGCTCTTTTCCTTAGGCGGCGGAATAGGCACTTTCGGTGGCACGACTGGTAGTTGTACGGGATGCCGGACCTGAGGGGCCGTGTTCACCTCGAACTCGGCCACGCTCTGGTAAGTGGGTATATTTGTGGTATCACATATGCCCTTTAACTCAGAGCTTTGCCGTCGACGCTCTGCTTCTACTATAACCTTGGGTGACGGTGTTAGCACATCGTTTTGAGCTGGGGGTTGCAGATTTCATACCGCTTCAGCCTCTATTTCGTCACGAGTGAGGCCCAGGCGCTCGAGCGTCCTCTTGTACTGTGGCAATGCAGTTTCGGTGTCGGCTGTACGCGTATCCGGGTGTCGCCCGAAAGCGTTGGAAGTCACAGCGCCAACATGATGCTTCATTTGATCTGGAGTCGTCTGTCGGACTGGGGTGGCGGAAGTTTTCTTTGCCCGCGTCTGGACGGAATCAAGGAAAATGGCAAGGTCCAGTTCCTTTTTTGCAAGCTCGACAGAAGCGACGCGACCTGCCAGGTGATCTTTCTTGCCAGCAGCGTCGAAACGATCGAGGACGGTCTCAAGCTGCCTGAGGGCAGCCTCGCTGTGATCGATCATGGGAGCGAGTGTAGCAAGAGAGGTTGCAGAGGATTCTGGCTGGCTGAGGACAGACTTGGGGTCGGTGGCCTCGGTGCGGAGGCCACGGAGGGTCATGTACATGCGTCGAACGGCGACAGCGGCATCTTCAAATGCAGGCGGCGGAATCTGCTTTGTGCGCTGGTAAAGTGTGCGGGCAAGGGCGTCGACATGGTCGATGCGGCGAGCGATTGCACTGCCGTTCATGATGGCAACAGCGTATTGGAGATGTTGGACAGATGCGGCAGCACGCCAGCCTGCGTGGTTGGCAGTGTTTACTCCCCAGGCAGGAGTATTGTGTATATGCAAGCGAGGGCGGTTGGGGCTGGCGAGCGTCGATGTGGTCTTGGGCGCTGTCCAGGTTCCCGCGGACGACAAGAATGGAGAAGAGATTTGGAAAGGGTTGAAAAGATGGAGTAGATGGTCTGGGAAGTAAGAAGAATCGACAGACAGGCTGGGGCCAAGACTGCGGCGGCCGGGTCAGGGATGTGCTTGGCTCGTGATGAGTGGGCAGGTGATGGTGGGCCGAACGTGTGAATGAAGGGTCTTGGCACTAAACGTGTGCGACAGCAAACGGTGGCCAAGTCGAGGGAATCGCGGCAGTAGCTTGAGGTATTGTACAGAGAGAGGATGGATGAATCGTAGTTTGGAGGAATGGATGCAAGCAAGGGAAAAGGAAAAAGGGAAAAGGAGGAAGGGGTGGTGTCAAGTAGGAGTGGCCATGGTGGTTTTGCCGCCCGGCTGTATCAGTAGGCGACTCACTTCCTGCACTGCTTCACTAGCTTGTTGGTGGAGGTATGACTCTGATTGCTGCAACGCCAACCTGTTGGGTGGTGTCTTGTCTTGTCTCGTCGCCGAAAGGAGTAAAGGCAGGACACAACACACAAGAGTGCAGTTGAGCATCGACAAGGAGCGGCAAGCAACGTCACAGGTACAAAGAGCAAGTCCTTGAACAGCCCCACGGCCAAGGAGCCCGCCGTTCGTTGCGCCTCACTTTCTCTCGCCCCTCGCCCATCGCCCTCGCCCGGCTGAGGAGCAAGTGGGAGAGCCTGACCCTGTTGCCTGCCTGCCTCGTTCCTTCTGGTGCTGCAAGCCGGCGGGGGGAAAGAGTGGGTGCAGCGCCCAGCTAAAGGCCAGCGAGGCCTGCCCCGGCGTGGCACTGTCCACTGTCGCACCGCAGCCCCCACCACACCACCGCCTACAGACCGGGTTCTTGCACCAGCCCCCGCCCTAATCCAGCCTAGCCCACTAATAGCGGGAGAAGCCTGCAGAGAACCTTTCCAGGCGTTCAACGGCACTTTACGGGCGGTACATTAGTTGCAAGTACCCCTAACCATTGCGACCTACTACCTAGTAGTAAGTAATAAGGTATCTGCCTTGTAATTGGGTTGGGCCCTCGGCGGCTGCAACCTAGAATCATCTTCTTGTCATTCCAACATCATTGGTCTTCTTTCGCTCTTGTCCCTTCCCACAGGGCTGAACATTGTCCCGTTCAAGGCCCGCTCTTGGCAGTGTCCACCTGCTTCAAATGGCATCACGGCTGGACTGTTCCCAAGGACGGGCAGACTGCAGGGCTTTTTTGCAAACGGAACATCGCAGGTCCTATCCTATCCTCACATTATGGATAGCGGAAGGAAACGACAGAAATTGTTCTCCATCTTGTCTCTAAACGAAACTGGCCTCGAGAATCTATGCCTCGCGTTTCAATTTCCATCTGTTCGTCGCTTCGTCCAAGAGGACCCATTCAACCACTACGTCACTGGCCCCGCATCTTAACGAGTCGTACTATTAATAAGTCACCAACAGCGCTGGACGATCTGGTGTACCTCTGACCCAGGGCCATTGACTTCATTCTTGTTCATTTCTGTTTTAACAAATTCACACCACTATCTGCGTGCTGAAATAATGTCTTCTCGGCCGGTCAGCAAGAAAAAAAGAAACCATGAGTGGCTTTTGGGGCTGAGCGAGCCCACGGGGTAGCAGGTAAGGGGTTATGCACACATTCTTAGTACCTCCGGCTGACGGCGCAGCGCTAACAAGCACAGCCTAGCGCCTACAACCATCTAATAAACCCACCCAACTCGGGCGCCTGGCCAAGCCTTTGAATGATGCGAAAACGAACCACCGTCTGGCTGCGCCCTAGCTTGAATGCCAGTCACGGCGCCACCTCAAAACCAATGCACAGATGGCTTAAAGCAAGGCACCACCACTTCTATTCTAGAAGTGCAGTGGCACTTGGGTGGTATGTACAAACTGCGGCCAGATTCCATCGAAACGAGTTGTTGTCGACGAGGAGCATCAGTCAACCTCAGACAGCCCGCTCAACTTTCTTCCGTTCGCTGTGGAAGAAAGTAACACTGGCGGGCAAGTCCTCCGAATTACTAGGAAAGCCCGGAGACAACTGAACGCCGGGGACGACCGATGATGACCTATGATAACCTCGTCCCTCACCTTGCCCTTCCTGGCCAAGTCCAAGTCACGTCCCAGGCCGCCCCGGGCAGCCCATCCAAACCATTTGCGAACCACCAGTGGAGTCATCATCAACTCGCAACGGGGGATCTTGCACCTCCTGCCGATTGGGCGCTTCATCATGCCAAGACCCGCACATCACTTGCATGTCAGTGAGTTTGTTGGACGTAATGTCGCTTTGGATTATGCGAGCTATTGCTAGAAGAGTTGGCACCTTAAAAGGAAGTTCTAACTCGATACATCTGAATTCCAAGCTCGGGCTTTCCTCGCACGACACTACTCGTGCTGAGCACCAAGATGGCTGGTGATGAAGTCAATGTAGCTGCCGACCCTGGTAAACACCCCGGGAGTCTGTCCGCACTGTTCGCCAGTTTCCGGATCAATGGTGGCTTGTGATGCAACACCGAGTATCTGTCCCGTTTCCGCGTCGAAAAGAGGACTACCGCTATCCTGCGCGCACACTGCGCTGCCTTCTCCACCAGCACAGATCATCGTGTCTCGCTCACCAACATTCTCGAACGCGGCGCATCCTCACGGGGGCGGATACGAAAAACACTCTTCCGAAGCCGCGTCAGATACTTCCTGTCAGGACTGGTGTAAGGATTATATACCACCACAGACCCCCTGTTCTGCAAGTTAGTGTCTTTCTAAACATCAACGTACACGCCGTACTGCGGCGGCCCGCGCTTACCATCCTACAGCCGTTGCGTTCGAGCTGACCGCTGGATCCGAGTCTGCGGGAGGCAACGTGGCATACTCAATATCGCCGCGCTTCTCATTAATCGCACTTGCCAATTTCATAATTGCAATGTCGTTGTGGTACTTGGGGCCCTTTCGCACGTACTTGCCGCTTTCATGCAGCCCTCCAGTATAGTTAGGGTGCATGGTGGAAGATTCAACTTGCACGACTGTACCCCTCTGTCCCCTGAACTATGCAATTGTCAGCCTTGTACCGCTTCATACTATTGAAGGAAAAGACGGCGGGAAGACTTACATCTGATCCAGCCCGTACACTCAAATTCTCGAACCCGTCAACGCAATGAGCGGCAGTAACAACCGTAGTATTGTCCAACAGACTGCCTCCGCAAATGTGTCTCCCATCTAGGATAACGGAGACCATGAATGGAACTTCACGATCCTTCACATCTTCTCCGTTGACAACTCTCTTATCAATAGTTGCCGATGATGCTAAAATAGCAGAGCACGAAATGGCCACTGCAATAACGGTCTTGAATGCCATGATGACCACGAAGCTGTTGGGTTGGGTTGTGGATAAACGGGATTGTAATGAATGCTGCGCAGGATGATCAAGGCGAGCTTTGACTGTTGGCTGCTGATAGGATTTGAATGGCAGCTTGCTGTATTTATATCGTAGAGTCGAGTCAAGATTGTGGTTTCTCTAAGCACTTCCGAAGCACTTCGTCCATGTTGCTTGCACGCCAAGCCTGTATTCGTTACTATTATTAGAGCCATGTAGTAGGTAGTCGTGTGAGCTGGTCCTATTCTCATGAGTCGCAAGAACTTTAAATGTGGTTTACTCAAATTGTCGCATACGAATCAGATGACGTGGACTGGGTTTGTTAAATTATCTTCTTATGCGCCTGGCTTCTTATGAGTATGACCTGTCACTCTAACTATTATTACCACGCACGCTGCTTGTAGCAAAATGCACTTAACCCGTTGATGTTGGAGGACGGGCTTGTGGGTTGGGAAGCGCAATAACGTAGCTGCTGTTCTACACTTTATGGCAGATCAAGCCACAGTCAGACGCTGCTTTTAAGATACAACACTACCTAATAAGGATATTGCGTACAAATTAAACAAAAAAGCGTCTTCTACTCGACTATTAACCTGTTTCGCCTGTCTTATCCCTACCTATGCCTTTTACTTTCTATTAGAGTGAGGACATAGATGGATATACACGACTCGCTCTAGCTATACTAGCATCACATTTACGTATAAATTAAACACAAAAGCGTCTTCTACTCAGCCATTAATCTGTTTTGCCTGTCTTATTCCCACCGATGCCTTTTACTTTCTGTTAGAGTGAGGAAACATATGGATATGCACGACTCGCGTGCTCATGCCATCATCCCAGCTCCGTCCGTCATCTGATAAGCGGCGCTGCTGCGCCATAAAAACACTTAAATCACATCAAACACCCCCTCTTTCTTCTTTGGCTTGTTGTATCCTATGCATTGGTCTGTGTCCTTCTGCCGCCTCCCTGGTCACCGAACCGGAGTTACTGATGACGGATACAGTTGCCCCCAGTCCCAGGCGGAGCCGCCACGTCGTCAGAGTCATCGCTTTTCTCGGATTTATATTCTATTTGTGCCTACTTTCAACCCACCACTGGACTTCAGGCAGGGACGCATGCCCTCGACATCTAATGAATTATACCGGCCCGCCTTAAGGTAATTACCTGTCGAAATCGCAACAAGATAATAAAGCGATGCTTTAAATATCAAATACTAAAACCAAAGAATCTTCAAACCATATCGGTCTGTCATATTGTATATTGCATATTCCACATTCTACATTGCATATTGCACATTGCGTATTCCGTATTCTGAAGTTTTAATACGCCATAAACCCCTACAGTAACTAACCCCCTAATAACGAGTGTTCCATAGTCTTAGTCTTAGCACCACTTTTTTAGCTGGCACTAGCCTATTAAATACTGGTCCGTTGCTTCTCGGAAGGCATGAAAGAACTAACTGAATTCATTAATGCCCTAGTTATATAAGTTATGCAAATAGTCGAATATACCGAAATTCTAATTAATTGGATAACGTTAGCAGTAGTGTTAAGACCCCACTTTCTATAGCTGAGTCTTAGCTAGGGGGGGGGGGGGGAGAGCCTTCTTATTCTATAAAATAATAAGACAGGCAGTGTTATACGCGATAGGACGCTAACGCCACACACTGCACTGCCATATATTGTACCGCCACATACTCTACTAAAATTTACACAACATTATATTGATATAAAAAAGGTACTTCTACACCTAGTTTTAGTGGCATATGTACCTGTGGGACGCCCGTATGGTTCTTTTGTGGGTTAAGACTAGGACTATGGAAAACTCATGATCTGACCCTAAGGATGCCTCCAGGCAAAGTTGAAGTTAACGAGAAAATCCAAAGAGAAGAAGCAAGTGGTATCCGTAGCATATCAAGCATTTTAAAATATCAAGAAAGACAGAGAAAAAGAAAGGTCGTCATCGCGTAGCTATTAGAATATCCATCCAGTGAATATTTACTCGTCTTAGGAAGGGCGCACCACTTGCTCAGCGTGTCTCTGCTGTCTCTTTGTGTAAATCAAGCCGCAGACGTTGCAGAGTGTGCGAGGGCCGTCGGGACCGGGTCGCCACTGCGGCGTGTCGAGACGGTTGCAGTTGTGGCACTTGGGTGCCGTTTTTAATCTCTGTGAATGTGTTAGGAAAGGCCCTGTAGCATCACAAGTAAGCATAGAACGCACCTTCTTCTCCTTGCGCATTCTCCGCGCGACCGACGACACGGGCCGCATCGGCACGTACTTGTCGGCGACAAAAGGGAGCACCTCGTCCTCTTCGGCGCGCAGCGACTCAATCTTCTCCAGGCTAGTGGAGATGTCCCGCACTAGATTTCCCATGATGAGGAGCTCGTCGTTGGAGACGCGAGGCGCGGTGGCGTCGACGTTGAGGGGCAGATGATCAGCGAAGCGGGCAAGGGCGGCCAAGTTGTCCTGAATCTGGATACGTCGAGTTAGCACAAGGTTGGCCGGCAGGGGGGCTGTATACGCAGGGATAGGTACAATCTGCACGTTTTCGCTCTGCAAGAGGCCCTTGAGCGAGAGCTGTGATGGCACCGCGGCGGACTGATGCGTGTCGACTACACTGCTTGCTCGAGAGATGGCGGCTAGCACATGAGCCGCAATGTCGCCGCCGGTAGGGCTGCGGAGAGTACCTAGGGGCTCAAATCCTGTGTGCGGAGCCACGTGGGCAATGGTAGGCATAGACTGACTCGCCGGGTTCTCGATGCTAAGTGTTGTTGTAGTGGCCCGGGTTTATGGGTGGCGAACCGGGCTGTGAAGCTGTTTGGAATATCTGGAGTGGGGATGGGGGTGGACAAACAAAATCGGGTTGGGTAGCAGGTTGGTTGGGCATCAAGAGGTCGTGTGTAGAAGCAGGAAAAACGGTCTGCTCTATTGTGGAAAAGATTTCGGGTTGTATCCGTGGATTCGGCGAAATTTTATCTTGGCGCGTGGCGAAACAATGATGAATAAGGGATGTTGCACTTATGGCGATTTCAGCTGACCGGATTTCTCAAGATTCCCATGCTGAAAAGAATGGGCATTTGCAGGACCCTGACATTTATAGTGGAGCACTACCTTTCTGCCAGTTGAACTGCCTAGTTACATAGGTAGTTACTAGGTAAGTACCTCAAGGTATCACAGGCCGGGGGGAGTCCAACTTGGGCAGACCAGGAGAGCTACCCAAGGAGCGACGCCGGCGTCTCGGCCAAAAGACTACCTTGGTAACCGGGATAGCTATTATGAAAACCAAACCGAATTGACCATAGAAAAGTCGCTGAATTGCTGCATCTTGGAAGTGCAGTGGTCAAATCTCGCTGCCGCAGCATTGGTAGCACTAGGTAGCTTCAAGGTACTACCTAGCATGGTGTACAGCAGGCGGGGTAATTGCAACACAAGGGACGCACAAAGCTGACAGCATCTTCCGCTCGCTGTCGATCCGTCAACGACTTTGTGATTGTGTGGCACCATCACAGAATGACGGACGGCTGGCATGATTAATAGACTCTGGTCGAGACCTATGCTGTGCTCGCTCGGCTTCCCTGCTGAAACGCAGTTGGGCTCGTAGAAGAGGCAAGTAACTGGACCTCCAATGATATGGCGCAACGGCCCTCCACCTGCCAATGGTTGGTTCACCCTGGAACCTTTCCTCCTAGGCAAAATTGGTGGTATGCATCACCCTTGACCAAACGACCAAGCTCATCCGTTGTCGGCCAACGGCGTTGCCAGCGTCGGATACATTTCTGGCAAAATCCCCCCATCTACGGAAACTGCACCGTCCGCCCCAGAGCCGTCGCCACCCACGCGCCCAGCGTCTGTCGCGCCACGTTGTTGCTGCTCCAGTATCTTGACGGGTGCACCCTGTTCGCCAGGTGCACAAACACCGTCCCGCTCGCCCGGTCCACCACCAGCGACGTCCCGGTGAAGCCCGTGTGGCTCGCCGCCTGCATGTTGGCCATCGGCCCCGCCGTGTACGCCTGGTCCAGCTCGAATCCGGCCCCGTGCGCGTTCCGCGGCCCGAACCGCGCGTTGAAGTCGGTGAAGATGAGCTCCACCGACCCCCGACTCAGCACCCGCACCCCGCCGTACGTGCCGTTGTTGAGGATCATCTGCCCGAGCTTCGCCGTGTCCAGCGCGGTCGAGAAGAGCCCCGCGTGGCCCGCCACGCCGGCCAGTGACCACGCGTTCTCGTCGTGCACCGTGCCGCGTACTGGTTGCGGCCGCGGCGGCTCGTAGACGGAGCTCACGGCCTCTTGGAACTCTTGCGCGGCCACGCGGTGGTACCGCGGCGAGGTCGCGCCCTCGACGTTGTCCCGGTTGAAGTAGGTGTCCGTCATACCCATTGCCGAGGTGAACTCTAGGATGACTTCGTCATGCCGCTTTCCGGTAACGGCTTCCACAACAAGCATCAACGTCATAAAGTTCAGGTCCGAATAGAGATACGTCGAGCCCGGCTCGTTGATGAGCTTTGTTGCCAGGATGTCGTCGATGCGTGACTTGTACGTGGGAAAGCGCGGCGTCCAAAGCCCAATCGCGGGATCCGCGTCGAAGCCGCTCGTGTGTGTCAGCAGCTGCAGCAATGTGACGCCCTCCTTGCCGTTGGCCCCGAATAGCGGCAGCCAGGTGACGACTGTGCCGTTGAGCGTCACGAGCCCAGCATCCAGGCACCGCAGCACTGCGACCGTGGTGAACAGCTTGGTGAGGCTCGCCAGGTCGTAGATGGTATCGGTCGTTGCGTCCTCCTGCTCCGCCATCGGTAGCACGCTACCGTTATATCCGTCGACTGACGCCCACAGATTCCGCTTGCCAAAGGCAAAGTGGCTGACGATCCGGCCATGGCGCGCCACGAGCACGCTGCCGCCGGGCTCTACAGGTAGGACTTGGTTGTGCGTCGGCGCACCCCAGTTTCGGGCTTCGGTGAAGCGCGACATGTTGACTACCATGTCCGTCAACGGTTTCGACAGCATGCCGACCGACTCTGGGGTTCCGGCGCGCAGCACGTCGGAACATGAGCCCGCCATCGTGGATGAGGGCAGCAACGCACCGAGAAGGGCCACAAAAGAGGTAATTGGAATCTTCATACTGACGTGAGGCTGTTTGCACGGTCGAAAATGGAGAAGGTCATCACAGTGCAGTTCGCGAAATCGGAAGCACCGAGTTTTCTATCCCGTAGAATCGCGGACATGTTCATGGATTAAAAGGTCCGACCGGGAAGAGGCTGAGCGCCGCATGAACTTGGGCTCCACACCCTCGGCCAATTCTGGCCGCTGATAAGTCGTGCTGCCTAGAAAATCAATGGCAAGGAGGTGTCATCCGAGTTAGTAAGATCTTGCTCATTTTGATGGATCTTGAGGCGGTCCCGTAACGTGCGACTGGCCTCCGATGAGTCTACATTGGAATGGCTTTAACCAAAACATGCCCATTGAGGGTCGGCGTCATCAAGACGTCGAGTAAAGTGATATATTCTACACAATATAGAGCCCTCATTGCTTTTCACGCAGTCGCTCTTGAAGCGAAACCTTTTACGCCGGCACCGCGGACGTCAATGTTCTTAAGCGTCCTTTTCTGCGCGTCGGTGGCCTCCAGCAAAAGGAAGCTGGCGAGAGCCGAACCAGCAATGCCGCGGCCTTCAACCAGGATATCCCTCATTGTCAAATTTCAAGTCTGCGAGTTAAGGGATAAACTACGCCTTCTTTCTTCGGGCACAGGGATTCTTTAAATCCACAAAAACGGGTTGCCTTTGAATGGCAGCCAGCCAGGACGTAGAGCTGAATTATCCGAAGTATATTTCGGCCTCGGAATATTCGTCACTCACCCAGCCTCATCACGGCAGGCTCGCCACCGAATGTCTGCCTGTCCCGAAGGTTCATCCGGCTGAAATTCCTAAATGGTTTGCTTAGCAACTTTTATTTCGTCGCTCCCCATCGCAGTAGCCATGACATTACCACCTAAGAAACGGATTGACAGGATGCGCTAAAGCTGTGATAATTGCCCGTGATCAGGACCTTTCTCAGTATCCTGCTAAGCGCTTTGCTTGGCACTGATATATACACTAATATATACAGGGGGTTTCAATCATACTACCAACTGCTCCTCTAATTTCGTCCACCACTCTCCTTTTTCTCTTGCCAGCGGAGGCGGAGCTACGAACTCTAGTCGCCGCTTGGGCACTGGTCGTTTCTCTACCACCGTCATCGACGGCACAGTTGGCCAGACAAAGTCGACCGCTGTAGACCCCTCCCGGTTACGGAAGTGAAAACCGCTACGCTTCGCAGCTTGTGTCGTGCGAAGGCGTCGCTTCCACGCTACCCGTTCCAGTACGCTCTCGTAGCCACAACCCACCTCCAGCTCCACGGTCCCCTGCGCGGTGCGGTAGTGTATGACCGGGGGCAGGAAGTAGGCGTAGTCTCGGATAATCTTGGGCAGTAGCTCAAGACCTACGGATCCTTCGCGGTAGCCGCGGTTTGCGGAGATGACCTTGAATAGCTGCTTGAACCATATAGTTATACGGTAGTGGGTACGGTCCATCAACGCCTCGGCCTGGCGTCGTCGCAGCGTGGCGCGGCGTGGCGCAGCTGCGGCTCCGAGGCCGAGAGCGTCAGCCTGGAGGACCTCATCGGTGACGGCAACTTCGTACGCTTCGACGAGTTTGGTGTGGTGCGGTATTGCGTACTCATCGATAGCGGCGAGTGCTTTCACAAGGCACCGCTGCACAAGAAGCGTCTTGATGTAGATGTCGTAATCATCGAACGTCGGTTTAATGTCAGCCTGCGAGTTCATGGCCTCCCAAATGTGCATCACATCGATCGGACGTTGCGTCGTGGAAATCCAGTTGCCGAGCTTCCGGCGTGTGTCGAACGGCTTTGACGCAAAGAGATACGTCCAATTAAGAAGGCTTGACCAGACAGAGTGTGGTATGGGTACACTATAGCGCTGCGATATGAAGGTGATCAACTGTAGCGCTAGTGCTATGTGCGACATGGAGCCGAAACCTTCGGCGATTGCCTCAAGAAGGGCTACGGTCGGCCGGAGGGGTGAGTCTGCGAAATCGTGGCCACCAGTGATGGTGGTTTTTGTTGGGTCTCGATCATTCTCGATGATTATTCCGTAGTAGTTGTTGAATATGAGTTCCTTGATCGCGTGCAGCGAGGCTGATCGAGAAAATGCCTTGATCGAGGTGCATAGAAGCTCTTCGTTCATTTCGAGACCATACAAGAGTCCGCGTGTCCAATGCGCGCGGTAGCCACGGCTCTGGACACGCTTCCGAAGATCTCGCATGATCTCCTTGTCCATATCCGCCGTGCCAGTTTCTGTGCCTGTCGCGGCACAGTTCCACGGCTCACGTCGCAGAGAGTTAATGCTGAAGCGCTGCCGGTCGAGTGTCTCGAGCGTCGCCGTATGTACGGGATTACGGCTGCGGTACAAGTGGCGGGCCGTCACGGCGACTCGCGCCCTGTCGAATTGGTAGTATAACGGTTCTGTTATGAAAAAGGCCTTGAGGAACTCGGTCCAAGCCTTGGTAGTGCGCCATTGCTGCAAGCCGTTCTCAGCGATATTACTCCAGAACTCACGGGCGGCATGGAGGTCAATGGCGGCGCCTGCGGTGCGCATAGCGACTTCATAGTCGGCGAGTGTGAGGGGTGTCAAGGCGGCGCGGATTCGGAACAAGGTCTGCAGGCCTGCAAGGACTTGACGATGACGGCCGTGCACACCATGCTGATCGACAAAATGGCCAGTGGCTGTATATTGCGCCTCTCCAGCGCTGATTTTGAGACCCTTTACTGCGTTGTCGGAAGCATGAAAGGGGTCTAGCCAGCGCAGAACTTCGGAAAGCGTTGGTGCAGGAAGCTGGAGAAGCTCGTCCACGGCGCCAGGGTCGTCCTTGGCTAGCAGGTCCGTCCACTGGAGAAACGCGACGAGAATTTGTGAAGAATCCTTCTTCTGCACCGCGCGCAAAAGTTTGTCCAGTCCAGTCCGCTCACGTGGCGGCTGCACATCATCAAAATGGGGTCGAGCAATGGGCGCCGCAACCTCGGTGAGCGTGGCCAAGAATCGGTGCCGCGATAGATTGGCAGCTCGTTTGCCGCCTACCAGCTGCCTCTTGGTGATAAACACTGAACAGCGACCAATGCATGATATTGCCAGAGCCGGTGATCGTGACGCCATTGCTATGCAGTAAGAACAGCCTCACAAGCTAAGCAACTTGGCTGGCCCTGACAGACAGATTCACCGCACACAAGCCATCAAACTCGTGGTGAGGAGAAAGAACGCTGGGGCGGGATCGCGGGAGGTGGACCTGGCTGTCTCAAGCCGAAGTTGGGGTAAACAGGGGCCGGGGGGCATTCTGGTTAGATGCATATTTGTCGCTGCCGCGGTCAGTGCATAACGAGGGGCCACGCCCGAAGATTTTCCAGAAAACTCCAGGCGCGCAATTCAGTATCCGTGAAGTCAAGAGCGAACAGACACGACGTTACCGATCAGCTACTATTGCGAAATTCATCAAAGAGGCCCAAAACCCAGGAGCATAATCGATAGTCACCATGGCAGACGATGCAGACGGATCAAGCCACGTTGCGGAACCCTTGGACCTTGTGCGCCTGCTCCTCAACGAAGTCGTGTTTGTCAAGCTCCGGGGTGACAGAGAGCTCAAGGGCAAGCTTCATGTGAGTCGCCTCTACATTTGTCGTATGTGCATGGTTGATTGACACAATTAGGCCTACGACAGCCACTGCAACTTGGTTCTGGGTGAGGTTGAGGAGACCATCTACGGCGTGGACGAGGATGAGGAAGAGGAAGAGGCCAAGGTATGTGCATGGGACCCTTCGAGCTTTGTTGAAAGGTAGCTAAGTTGATGTGAATCCAATCAGACCATCAGCCGCAAGTCTGAGATGCTTTTCGTGCGAGGTACGTCGAACAAGGATAGTAACCCAGGATGGCTTATTCTAACCCACGTAACCACAGGTGACAGCGTTGTCCTCATTTCCCCGCAAGTCCCATTTTGAGGGATATGACGGGAAATCTTGCTCAGTCTGACGTTCCCGTTGCGCTGGGCAAGGGATAACATGCGAGCACTGGGTCGAGCCCGACAGGAGCGGTGATTAATCGCCGGGTTAACCCAAATGATAAGACTAAAACTGGAAACTGGACAACTGTGCCACTGCAGTCTAAGTCGTTTCTCAAAAATCGCCACTGATCAAGGCCCTGTGGCGAGCGAGTTGAGTAGTTGGGAACTCGCTGACTAGGCTACCAAGTCAAGATTTTTCATCTGGATAAGTCACCGCACGGCCGAGACTATCAGACTATCTCAAGCCGGAAAATGAAAATGCTATCATATAACATGCCACACTTTATCCTATCTACGTGCATGAAGGCTCTAATGGATTAGAAGCTAGCAGCAGGTCGAGAGATACACCTACATACGCGATGGGGTTCTCTCTCTTATTCCAGAGTATTCCCCACCTTATTACAGGTCACCGTCTGGCTCACCACAGTCCCCACGCAGTCTGCCTAATTCAATAGGTCCGAGGCTATGACTGCTTCCTGTGCCACTTATGACTCTTCAACGACATTGACAAGGGCGCAGCTTATACGGACCAGCCTTTGTCTTGCATGCTTAAAAACCACGCCCTTTTCCTTCCTCATGCCCCAATAAACACAAGCAGCAAATGATTACCCGAATATCCATTTAATCGTTGGCGCACCTGTCGCCGCTTCGAATTGCATCATGGCTACTAAGGCTATTAAAGCGCTGCCTCACGAGAAGCGCAAGGGCGAATCCGTACGACTTACTACCATCAAGACGAAGTTGATGGCATAAACTGACATGCTCTAGGCCCTGAGCGACTTCGCCGAGTATGTCGAGCAGCAACAGAGCGTACGATTCCCCGCGGCCCCCAGCGCTGCCCCTTCGACCGAGCATCAGCACCACGAAGAGCTTGACGAATTGTTCAACACCCTAGACCTAGCAGATACCACAACGAGAGTACAATTGAAATCACTCTTCCTCAGCGCTGACGGCGAGTCAATACGAAAGCTGCAAACCATCATACTCGAGCGAATAGAGGAAGGCCTGGGAGAGGCCATCCTTGAACTGGGCTACGAGGACAGTGGCGGATCGATGAACCTGACGCTAAGCGAATGGAACACTGCTTACGCTAGACTCGAACTCGCTGCAAAGAATGTCGATACCGTCTGCCAGCTGCTGCTGACAAACAATGTTGGCGGCACGGCCGAGGCGGCCCCTGGTTGCGCCTCAGCCGCGCCGATCAAGGACAAGAGCTGCACCGGCAAAGTGCTTCTCCGCCGAATGCCAAAGACGGTTGAGGAATCTATAGAGACGAGAATAGCTGTCGTTGGAAATGGTGAGTCGGTGCAGATTGTGCTTGTGAAGGGGAGTGCGTGCTAATCTGGGCCACTGCAGTTGACGCGGGTAAAAGTTCACTCTTGGGCGTCCTTGTCAAGGGCGATCTCGACGATGGCCGTGGCAAGGCTCGTGTGAATCTCTTTAGACACAAGCACGAGATTGAGACGGGCCGAACCAGCTCTGTCGGCATGGAAATCCTGGGCTTTGACGCCTCTGGTCAAATTGTCATCTCTGACACTCCTGGCCGTGAGTGCCGCTTGACCCCTGCCACAGCAACTCACGCGCTAACAGGCGGCTTTAAATAGGGAAGCTATCTTGGGAAGAAATTGGAAAGCGCAGCGCCAAGGTCATCACATTTACTGATCTCGCCGGCCATGAAAAGTACCTGCGTACTACCGTGTTTGGCATGCTCTCTTCCAGCCCCAACTACTGCATCCTCATGGTTGCGGCGAATCATGGCCTGACTGCCATGAGCAAAGAGCATCTTGGCATTGCACTGGCCCTGAATGTTCCAGTCATGGTTGTCGTCACCAAAATCGACATCTGCCCGCCCCATGTGCTGGAGGAAAGCATAAAGCAGATCACCAAAATCATGAAGAGCCCCGGGGCGCGAAAAGTCCCGACGTTTATCAAGAACCGAGAGGATTGCATCAACACTGCAACGCAATTTGTCAGTCATCGAATATGTCCCATTTTTCAGGTGTCCAATGTGACTGGCCAGAACCTCGACCTGGTGCGACTCTTCCTGAACATATTGCCGCATCACGGCAGGTATAATTCAGAGGGCCCGTTCGAATTTCAAGTCAACGACACGTTCTCCGTTCCGTTTACCGGTACTGTGGTTTCTGGTATTGTCAAGTCGGGCGTTATTCACGAGGGTGACAGTGTTGTCATTGGCCCTGATTCTCTCGGCCAGTTCATCCCGACTGCAATTCGTTCGATTGAACGTAAAAGGCTCCGGGTTCCCGCAGCATCTGCAGGGCAGTCTGTCTCTTTTGCTTTGAAGAAGGTAAAGAGAAAGGATGTACGAAAAGGCATGGTAGTGCTTCCGAAGCCAGAGGGTGAGGTATTGCCTGTCGTACACAGAGACTTTGTTGCTGAGGGTAAGTCACAGCCGCAAACCAAGTTGCAATAGTGTGTTGTTGCTAACCTACCTATCATTTAAAGTTCTCATTCTCTCGCATGCTACTACTATCAAAAAGAAGTACCAAGCAATGCTGCACGTGGGCCCCGTTTCTCAAACTTGTGCCATTATCGACATTGATAGAGAGCTCATCCGCACGGGCGACCGTGCAACCGTGGCATTCCGCTTCGTGCAACGGCCCGAGTACCTAGCGCCGGGAGACCGGTTGCTGTTCCGTGAGGGGCGAACCAAGGGCCTCGGCATCGTGAAGTCTGTGGGCTACGACCCAAAGCACCCTCTCAGCGGCGAGGCGCCGGCCATCAACGGGGCTGCCGGGAAGCCGAATGGGAAGTAGTTGTGTTTCGTGGCAAGTTTGGATAGTGATATATGAGCAGCGTATTATTTTTGGATGTTTTGAATTTCTGATAGAACGCAGCGCCGCTATATTGTACTTGACTTCTATTATGGATCCGCACACGACATATAAACCATGGAGCTTAAAAACAGTTTCTCTATCACTATGGTAATACATTGCTTCAACGTGGCCTTTTAGTTGGTCGCCGCCGTCTCTCTCGCGAGTCCTCGCATTGCTTCCACAAGCGGTTTGACGTCCTCAGTCCGCACCGGCAAACGATGCCCAGCATTCCACTCAAGGACCGACCTCGCACCAGGATGACAGTACCCGTTATACAGCTTCCTATGCTCCTCTAGTCCGGGGTCCTGCAGGCCGTGCATGTGGATCGTCGGTATCGTCAAGACGTGATCGCCACGTAGGCCCTTCTCCTTCATCAAGGACAAGTCCGCCGCGCTCGGCAGGCCCTCATTCGCCGCCCTCTCCGGCTCCAGCGACACGAGCGGGCCCCGGCCGGCAATCAGCACCCCGAAGCGAAACCGCGGCAGCCCGCAGCCACCACCGGCGCCCCATTCCGCCGCCTCCTGGCACTGCTGGCGGTACAGCAAGCTCGCGCACACCTTGGCGCCCTGGCTGAACCCCAGCAGCGCCGTCCACTCGCCGGTGCCGCCGCGCTCGTCGTCCTCGGCGACGGCCGTCTCGACCGCCTCGTCGAGGCGCGCGACGGCCTCGTTCACGCTGAGCTCCGCGTGGGACGGCATGTAGCGCAGCCAGCGCTTGAACGGGCCGCTGCCGGCGAAGGCGCGGACCACATCCGGGCCCGGGTCGGAGGTGAACGGCGCCTCCGCGAAGACGAGCCGGTACTCGGTGCGCAGTTGCTCGGCGATCTGGCGGCACTGCATCTGGAAGATGCGGGCGTTGGTGCCGCCGCCGTGCAAGCAGAGGATGCGCGGCAGGCTGAGCGTCGTCGGGTCGTAGGCCTCCCCCATCGTGTTGAGCGGCTGGAGCGAGCTTTGGGATTGCAGATATGAAGAGTAGGGTATAACGAGAAGAGGTAAAGGTTAGATGTGAGGAAGTAAGTCGTGCGGTAAAAAAAAATTACAAAAAACAGACGTACGCAGCTTCTGTCTCATCGTGTAACAAAATGATGACCCGATCACCCAGATCGACTCCTGATTAACACTAATACGGATAGATTCCGCAGCCCGGCCGCCACAGAGCAGCGCCACATTTGCACCTCCACAAACCACAAACTCCCATGTCCGCTTATTGTATTTTCTTTCCCCTCAATTTTCTTCTCCGTGGTCGATTTGTAACCTTTGTCGATAATCCAATT
Source organism: Cordyceps tenuipes (assembly GCA_025583755.1). Lineage (NCBI taxonomy): Eukaryota > Fungi > Ascomycota > Sordariomycetes > Hypocreales > Cordycipitaceae > Cordyceps > Cordyceps tenuipes. The sequence continues at coordinate 217,890 of JANZYN010000011.1, forward strand.
CGCCCGCCCGCAAGCAACAATGGCACGATCTCGCAAGACGCGCACGACCGCCTCGCAAGCCCCGCCGCCGCTGGCCCATCCCGACCGCTCCGGCCCGGCCATCGACGACCAGACGCTCTTCAAGATTGCCGAGCAGCGACAGCTGTTCCAGCAAGCGGCCGCGCGGGAGAAGGAGTCGGCAGCCTCTGCGAGAAAGCTCCGCGTTCCTGCCGGTAGCTCGGACAGCGCGAGCCCGGACGACTCCGATGACGAGTCCGAGTCCGAGGTCCCGACGCTCCCGCCCGGCGCGGAGCGCGTCCTCGAGGCCATGCTCTGGACCACGTCGCTCGCCATGCTGCACTTTACGTTTGACGTGCTCGTGCAGCACCAATACGGGACTGAGATTGTCTGGGGTGCTCTCCTCCGACGCACCTGCAGTGCCTGGGCCGGTACGTGTTCTTACCTTCCCCTTCGCCTTATTCCCTCGCCCATCTAACATCACCGCCCTTTTTCGTGTTCTCCAGTCTTCCTCCTTCTCTTCTACGCGCTGCACCCCCGCAAGGCCGACCAGACGCTCGTTCCCGGCCTGCCCGCGCGCTGGCAGGCACCGCTGCGACAGGCCGTCTTCTTCGCCATGAGCGTCGCCTCCGGCTGCGGCCTGCTCTACGTGACCAACCGCAAGGGCTACCTGGCCACGCAGCGGCGCGCGCCGCCGCTCGGCTGCCTCTGGATCTGGGCCGTCGTCGAGCTGGAGCTGCCGTGGGCAACGCTGAGCCTGCTCGTCGCGTCGGCGTACGTCTACCTGCAGGGATACAAGATTAAATAACCCCTGGCTGGTTTTCGATTCACGCTCTACCTAACCAGTGAAGCATGTCCCGATGTTTCTACCGCTTTTACCGCTGGCTTCTCTCTCAACTCTATCCCATTGCGAACGGCATCAACATCAAGCGACGATAACATCGTGTCGTCCCTCGCCAGCAATCCCTTCCGTTCCCGCTCCTCCGCCGCCGATACCCGCCCCTCGAGTGCCTGTAGCCGCGACGCGATCATGCTCAGCTGCAGAAACTGCACGCGCGCCGTCAGCGCCTCGCGCTGCCGTACCAACTCCAGCGCCTTGGCCCGCACGCCCAGCCACGCTACCGCAACCGACGGCCGGCCGCCGTGCCAGCTCCCCGGCACCAGCGACCACAATACGCCGGCCTCCGCGCCGCCCGCGTCCGCCGCCCGCGACTCCACATCGTCGACCATGTCCAGCAGCCGCCGCTCCAGATTCAACAAGTCGTCCATGACAAACTCAAACATCTGCTGCTCCGCGCGCTGCGCCGTCTGCGGCGTCGCTGACGGGCGGTCCAAGCCCACGCGCCGGCGTCTCGGCCACCCCGCCTCCCCCCGCACGCTGCCCTTTTCGTCGAAGCTGCCGCTGCTGCTGCTGCGGCGGTCCGTGTTGACCCCGTCGTCCCCCGCCCCCTGCTGCGTGCTCACCAGGTGCTGCAGCCAGGTCGACTCCGTCTTGTACCACGACAGGCTCGTCTTGACGCGCAGGTACTCGGTGCTGCTGCTGCGAAGGTAGCGCACGCGCGCGTACGCGGTCGCCGCCAGCGCGAACGCGAACGTCAGCAGCCCGGCAATGTTGGCCGCAATGGACACTGGCGAGTCTTGCGGGCCGTCTTGGTCCATCCTGGAGAAAGAGGACAAGACAAAGACGGAAAGAAAGAAAACAGAAGTGGATATTATGACGGGTTGCCGCCACAAAGTCGACGCACGCGCGCTCGCTCTTGGGGAACGCTGCGCTGCGGACTTGGGACTCAAGTTCCAATTACATGGAAGCCCTGCGCATTTGTCGGGAGCTGCGTGTTCGTAGATTGGCAGTATGGGAGGAGGAAAAAAAGAAGGCGGCAAGATGTAAGATGCAAGTGTGCAAGTTGGATGTGGCTCGAGCTTCGATATTTACTAGCGCCGCTCACGACGGTGCGGCTGAGGCAGAGGTAGATCATTGCTACATAGACCAAGCTTCAAACGGCAAGATGCTACAATGGAAATTCTGCCATGGACAAGACAGTGGGATCCTGGTTTTACAAGGGCTTTATTTTCCGCGGATAATCGAGGACAATGAATCAATATCTATTATCGCTAATAATTCCTGCACAACGCAAGACAAATACATACAACTGCCAGTGTGGAAAAATGTCGTTGGCAACCATGAAAATGTTCCAAACTCATGACTCGTAGAAACCGCAAATATACCAAAAAGAATCTAATGCATGCGGGCGAAAATCCATACCGCTATGTTCAGTGAACGGAAAACAAAGACAACAACCAGGTTTTGTGTGGTTCAATGAATACAGTTATGCGCTCAAGCTCAATCAACGTCTGCTCGGCTCGGCAAAGCGGATGCCACGGCGCGCGGGCGGTACGCGCTCACCACCCTCGTCCTCCGAGTCACTATCGTCGACGTCACCACTGCCCATACCGAGGGCAGCCTCGCGACGGCGTCGCTCCGCCGGTGTCTCGCCTGCGTCGCCCTGCGCCGCGGTATCTTTGCTTTGCTGGCTCTGACTGAGGACAGCAAGTCGACGGCGCCGTTCGACAGGTGTCTCATGCGGCTCGTCCTCCGATGGCGCCGCTGCCGAGGGCCCCGCCTCCTTAACGGCGGGACGGCCGCGGGACCCAGATTCATCGGAGGTAGTGGAGCGCTCGCTGCTGTCGGCGCGCGTCTCAACAATTCGCGGTACGCCGCTGGGGCGTCGGCGGTCGGTTGCAGCTGCCACGAGCCCGGGGTTGCGCTTAGCAACCTCCTTGATAGGCCGAGTGGCGGTTGACTGTTCGGCGACCTCCTTGCGGGTGTTGGAGTCCAGTTTCTGCACCTCCTTGATGAAGTCCTCTTTGTTCATCCGGCGGCCGACACCACCAATGGTGAAGCGGATGTTGTGGTCGTCGTCGTCGTCGTCGTCGTCGTTATCGCGCGATGATTCACCAGGCGCGGCGCCAGTCATACGGCGGACCGTGTTCCACCGGGATCGAGGTGTCGGCTCGTCATCGCCGGCTGCACCCTCTTCGGCAGAGGCCTGCGGGTCCTTTTCGTTCTGCCGGGCCAGGGCACCGAGGCCGAGGTACTTAAGGCTCGAACCAAGGATCGCGTTGGACTCTTGGCTAGACTTGGACGAGGGCAGCTGGTACGTCTTCACGACCTCACCATCTTTGTCCTCGACAATAATCTGGTTGCCGAATTGGTAAGCGTGGGCGGGCTCGTGGCTGCGAGCCTTTTTGGACTTTTCCTTGCGCTTCTCGACCTCTTGGGTGTACATGTCGTTGAAGCGACGGCGCAGGCCTCCAAAGGACCACGATATTTCCTCGTCAGGCTTTGCTGGACTGCTTGGTTCTTGGGGTGACTCCTTGTCCGGACTCGGAACAGCATCGATGTCGACGGTATCGATTACTTCACCCTGCTGGTCCTCAAACACGAGATGATGGCCTTCTTCATAAATGTTGACGCGCTGTGGCGAAGCAGGGCTTTCATCACCGTCATGCTGGCGCTGATCATGGAGCTTCTCGGGATGTTGCTTATCGCTTTCCGTGAGTGTCGAATCGGTGGTGGGTTGACTGGTATTGGCCTGCTCGTCGGTCGGCGACATGGATTGGCGATTGGGGAAGATGGCCGACTGCGAAACGGGACCGCCAGGCCCAATGCCGTCATCCCACTTTTTGTGTTTGCGCTTGCGGGAAACAAGAGAGGAGGTGCGGCTCCCAGGACGACTGTAGTCCTCTTCCCTCTGTCGACGCAGGAGGCCACCTGGAGGCGCAAGGGTGCCCGCGGGGTATTGGGGATCTTTTAGGTCAAACGAAGCATCAGACATGGTCTTGGCCTGAGAGCGGGACTGGGATGATATCCGAGGCAGCCGATTCATCCAAGAAGGACCATCCTCGGGTGCGGCGGTGTATGACATGGTGAGAGACAGCGTGTTGATGCGCTTTCCGAGGGTAAAGACGGCAATTGAAGAGCCGTGAATCAAAATGGAAGAAATGACAAGGAAGGTGACGATGGGCCAGACAAGGTAGATTAACGCGTAGTTTTCTACACTGGGGTCTGGCAGCTGGGAGAGTGGGACAGGTTCATGGTGTTCCAACTCGGCGCGGGCGAGAATGGCAACAAAGATGGCGCCAACACCAATTGGACCAAAATGGCCGGCAAACAAGGCTTCTCGCCAATTTCGCACGTCGGGTATAAATGGTTTGAGGGCCAGCATGATGGGAATGCGGCGGAAGAGGAGGACAAAGATGGCAATGACAACAAGGCGCCAGGCATAGAGGCCAAAGACACCAGAGTTGTACTGCTCCCAAGGGATAATGGTACCAAAGTAAACAAAGTAGGTCAAGTTTATCAGCAAATCGATGACGTTGGAGACGTGAGATTCCTCAGTCTTTTCGCCAAACCAGCCGTCATTGGAGAAGCCGACACCCGCGGCGAAGCCGACGAGGAGGTCGTCGACGCCAAGGATACTACCCGAACCGGCGCAGAAGAGGGCGACGACAAAGTAGAAGACGAGGAAGCTCTCTCGGTCGATGAGGTCGTACTTTTCGGCCATGCGGATGCCGTGGCGGGCAATGTAGCCTATAATGAAGCCGTAGACGGCACCAAAGACGCACTCGTAGAGAATGACATAGACAACGAAGTGGAAGCTAACCTCGGAGGCGTCACGGTGGTATTGGATGAGGTAGAGGGAGAGGTAGATGAAGGGAAAGGCCATGCCGTCGTTGCAGCCGGACTCTGCGGAGAGGAGATCTCTCAGATGCTTGGGGACGCGCTTGGCGAACTTGCCCTTGCCAACAACGGAGGAGGCGAGGACGGGATCGGTGGCGGTGACGCAGGCAGCGACGACGAGGGAATCGAGCCAGGAGAGTACGGGGACCATCCACCAGATGAAGAGCGAGGTGAGGAGCCAGCCGGCAGTCATGACGGGGAGGAGGAGGAAGATGACGGACTTCCAATGGCGCTCCATGTAGTACTTGGGCAGCTCAACGCCGACGGCGAAGCACTGGACGACGAGGACGATGCGGGAGAACTCGACGGTGACGATATCGACGGAGCCCCAGTCATTGGGGTCGATGAGGTTGGCGGCGTGGGGCCCGAAGATGACGCCGCAGAGGGTGGCGACGGTGGCCTCGCCAATGTACATGCGCTCCTTGATGAAGGAGGAGCAGAGCATGAAGAGGGAAGTGAAGCCGCCGAGGATGATGTAGACCAAGTGCGGCTTGGTGATGTCGAGGTGTGACCAGGCCATTGTGGGAGGTGGCCGGTGGGCGGCGGCGGCCGAGAAGAGAGAGAGGGCGGGTGGCGAGAGGAGAGGAGGGCGTCGAGAGCCGAGCGAGATGTGTATAGACGACTGCGCAATTGCTCTATTGTATTGTCGAGCTAGAGCCAAAGGTCAGAGGAAGCAACCGGCCGGAGGCGGAGGGCTTGGCCAGAGCACCCCAATCGAGGTATCGAGAGCAAACGGCGCGACGAGCCGGAGACATGCGACGAGGGAGGCGGGTTGGCGATTTATGAATGCAGTGTTGTAGGTTGTAGATGCGGTAGATTAATAGGACGAGGCAAGAATTGTTGCAGCAATCGAGGGCGCAATACGAGATAGCAAGTAGGAGGAGGATGAAAGATGAGGGCGACAGCCGGGAAAAGCGCCGGAAAAGAAAGGATAACTGTAGGAAGGTTGAGATTAGAGCCAAGCCAAGCCGGTGCTGACTGTTGGTGGAGTAGGGTAGAGTAGTGAGTAGTAATAAATTGTAGGCTCTTTTTTTTTTTTTTTTTTTTTAGGGTGGCGGCGAAATCGAGGCTTGAGAGGTGGAGGGGGGGAGGGGGCCAGAGAGGCGGGAAGAGGTGAGAGGTGAGAGGCGAGAGGTGCGGTGGGAAGAGATGGGAAGAGATGGGAAGAGACGGGCAGGCGTTGTGGTGATGCCCCGAAGCAATGACGTGCCGACAACCGGAGACGGGGCGGGCGTTGGAGGGGTGTGACAACGGGCGGCGGGAGCCTGGCCACGGCGTGGTATTTTATTAGGTGGGAGAAGAGCAATTGGGTGCTGAAGAAGGTAGCGGATAGAGGAAGAGCGGATTGTTGGCTAACAACTAGTTAGGAAGAAGAAGGGATACGGAGATGTGTATTTCTCTGATTGTTTTTTTTTTTTTCTTGGAAAATAAAGTGGCGCTGATTGGGATGCCAGATGAGCCAGATGGTACTAACTAATAAGGACCAGTAACCAGTAACCTGCCGCCGACACGGACACGGACAGCGCAAAGCCATAGTAATTGATTAATTGTCAGCCTAGAGGGGCGAGGCATTGCGGCATTGACTGGCATTGGCCAGCATCAGCTGGAAGCCTGCGCCAGCCAACTGCTGCCCCGGACCTTGTCCCAGCGCAACCCAGCGCCATCGTCTGTCGCGCCCGCTGGGGCCATCTACAAGGGTTCTCTCCCTCCCCCACTATTTGCTGCTTATTGCCGCTGTTATTCGCTGCAGGAGGCGGTTCCCATCGTCCCGGCATGTCCCTGTAACTACAGTGCTTGCATGGTCTCGACCTCGACAGACGGACTGGCCAGCTTCCCCGCCAGTAACTTAGTAGGTACCTATTACTACCGCTACTACTAGGTACCTAGGTAGCCTACTAAATTCGAACATGCGCACTGTAACATTTCTTGTGCCCAAGTAAATGTTGCCATACAGCTTGACCTGATGACAAGACTTGTGTCGGCTATCAATAGCCAGCGACAGCCCCTCCTAGTCTTGGTGTTGCAGATTTTGACTCTTACAAGTGACACCCTGCGTCCCGTCCTTTGTCTTGTCTCACACCAGATAACTACAGATACAGATACAGATACAACCCCAGCATCAGCCTCATCATCACACAGACACTGACACACAGACCACCACTGACCACACCAACCAACCAACCACGCCGCTGACCCGTCGCAATCTCTTCATCCAACCCAACCCGAGCCTTGTTATTCATTCCCCAGCCGCAGACGTCCCATCAACTCCATTCAACCAAGCCAAGACTCTCACTACTCATGTTCAATCCTGCTAGCCCCTCGCCTCCCTTCCCCTCACGACTCACGCCTCAACTACCATCATCAGCCATCATTCTATCAACCCCGCGTGACACGACAAAGGATACAACCAACATCTATCTTCCCAACCATTTTCCTCGACTCAACTCAACCCGCCAACTTGGCTTTCCCGACACTTTCCCCCCACGCTAGCTTTATGCTTATTTTCCCCCCTCCATAGAAAATGACTTCACTCTCTCCACTTCACAACAAATGCTCGAGTTGTGAAATTAAAGCCGCCCCCATCTCAGGCATCGGCTCGGCTTGGCTTCATCATTTCTACCCAATTCTTTGTTTTTCTATGCCCTCGAAACACCTCGCCAAGTATCCTGCTTTACCAAGACGTCTCTGCCGTCTCCAGCCAAGCTCCTCTCCCGTCTATTCACTCATAACCTTGTAACCTCACTTCAACGTGTACCCGTTGGCCTCCGCCTGACACGGCTTGGCAGGCTGCAGCCAGCATCCCACGACTGATCGACATTGACGATCGACATCTATTATTCCAAGTTACGCACCGCTCTGTCGTTATTTTTTGGCGGCCATACTTTCCCTACTCTTTTTTTTTTTTGCCTTTTTTTGCCTTTTTTTTCTTTTTTCCCCACGCTGTTTTCCCACACTTTTCTCTTCGTCTTGTCCGCAATCCCATTTACCCCAAATCACGACCCCCTCCATCCATCCCCTCCCCTTGCACCACCCCGCAAACCAAGTTCTCACAGAACTTCAAATTCCGCCGTGCAAACCAACCATGTCATCGCATAGACACAGTTACCCGCTTCTTGTTCCGCGTCCAATCCTTTCCCCGAAAGACGTGTCACGCGAGAACATCCACTGACCTCACCATAACGGGGGCTACACACCCACGCCTTGACTTTTCTTTTCCCCAGCGGGGAGAACTTTCCCCCCCCAGCAAATCAATCTTTCATTGGCGGACCGGCTGGCGTTGCTCAGCCTTCACGCTGGTGGCGAGAGCATCCTGTCGCAAAACCGCCACCTTTCCTGCGCGGGCCCGGTCCAGACCCTCGTCCATCATCACCGCCCACACGATAACACACGTTGTTCAGAGGTAGGAAATGCTCAGCAAAACGGCTAGCAACCCGGGGAAACGGCCCCCCGTCCTCCGACCGCCTAGTTCCGCAGCCCGGTCAGCTTCCGGGCCGTATGGTGGGGCCGAGTCACTTGTCCGAGCGCCCGACGGGCTGCAACAAGCCCTTGCCAGTCGCGTTGGGCACGTCTGCCGTAGTTTTTTCTTTTTTTCTTTTTTTTTTTTTTTCCATTGTCCTGCAAGCCGTTAAACCGTCTGTCTTATCCTTATTTTCGGAAGACTGCAGCCCAAGTCAACATCCTGCAAACTATTTCAGCTGATACAGCCACACGTTTATCCTGTAACCCCAGTTTCTCAGCTGAAGCCCAAAGATCAGCGTTGCTTGCTACCCCCAACAAGCCACCCGTACCAGCAAGCTTTGACCTTTTCCGAACGATGAGATAGAGCGGGCTATGCCCTGTGACTTCCTCCTACTTCTTCCGTACCCCGCAGCGGTGTGCATCCGGTCCGGCGCATCGGTCCACGCCCGCTACCCTGTACCCTACACCCCCAAAGCACAGCGAAAGCGACACTGTATCCATGAAAACAAAAATCTGGATTACAACTTCAACTAGTACCATTCACTGCTCAAAGGTTACCGGATAAATATCACTAGCTATATCTTGTCTTCCTTATGCTCAACGTGCTTGAAAGCTAACCAACTCCAATCAGCGCCCAACGCCAACCAGTTCATGTCCAATTAACACGCACAAAAAGAAAAAAATCACCACGGGAGAATTACAATTAAAGTAATAAAATAACGCCAAATGCACGGGCCTAGCTTTTCCGAAGAATTTGGCGGCGGGTTGGCAAACGGATCTCCGGCGCCAGGCTCCGGGTCTTCGGCGGGCTTTGATGTCTTTGTTGCGACACTACTGCTGCTGGGTGTCGTGCTCTTGACGGTAGTCGTAATGTCTTCCAAGGAAGTTGATATCGTCGAGCTCGAGTCGGGGTTTGTCATTGTATTGGTCTTTGTATTCGTATCCGTGTGTCGCTCTGTCTCGGTGCTTGTCGTCGAATCAGGCAGTGTCAGGCTGAAAGTGAATTGTGTTGTCGATGTTGTTGCTGTCATCGACGTAGCAGTTCTTGTCATCCGGGTAGTCGAATATGTCTCTGATCTCGAACTTGAAGAAGCTGGAGACTTTGAAGAAGCTGAAGACCTTGAAGAAGTTGGAATTGTCAAAGTTATCGAAATTCCCCAGGTGGTTGACAGCTTGGAAGTGGTTGAAAACGTGGTTGTGGACGGCGCCTGAGTTGGCGTCTGCTGTGTCGGTTGGCCATTGCAGAGTGCATTCACAAGGTTTCCTCTCTGTGCCTCTAGTAGTAGCGAGTTCTCTGGAGCATCCACCGTGCTGCACGAGGCCTGAATGTTTCTCTCCACGCGCAAGAGTCCTCGCTGGCAGTGCGCTGAACAGTCGCCGCCGGGAAGGTCGCCAATCGCGCAGCCGGTGAAGGGTGTGTTGTAAGCGACGATGCAGCGCAGCGGTACCGGAAATGGCTTTATCAGCTGCACAAATGAGAGCGTATGAGCTTGCACTTCAGCGGCCAGAAAGACGACGATGCTGACGAGTGTGACCACCCATCTCATTGTGTCGTTGAGTCGATCGGATAGTGATCAAGTGTTTGCCAGTTGTAGCGAGGGAGGAAACGTGCCCACGCGAGGGGTTGCGGCATGAATTTGATTGTCAAGTGCTGAAAAGTCAATCAATGAACCAAATCGACGAGCTGATATTCTTTGGCGAAACAGCTATGGTTCGCCTTCTCGAACCGAAACGATGGCGGTTACAGGGGCGTAGATGGGCACGTAGCTATCGCGACACCGTTGGGTTTGCCGCACAAGAAGAGGCGCTGTTTCAAGTTCGCCGTTAGTCTTAATTAAGATTTTATCAAATAGTGACATGCGACATGGGTTTTGCTTGCCTATTTGGACGGAACAAGGCCCCTGCTCCGTATTGCCCGGGTAATGGGCGACAGTAGCAAAGGCAGTTATGTGACGGCGGGAAAAAGTTGAGGAATGGTAGAGACTGCAACTGCGGTGCTTTGCATGAATGAGAGTTGGGGGCGCAACATAGAAAGAGTAAGTCCTGAAAAAAATACGTAGAGCCGGTTCGTGTGAGGGACAGGCAGTGAGTTGGCAGGAGCACTCAGCACTCAGCACGCAGCACTGAGGTAGAATGATGAAACAGTAGCATACAAGGCGGACTGGTGTGGGATCCGTTGTTCTTGGCCGGCTAAAGTAGGCATAAAAAACACCAGATGTCTCTCATTACCAACGGATGACAATGCGGCTACTCAGCCTACTGTAGCCCTACATCATAATCCATGGAAGAGTAGGAGGGGGCGACTAGATTGCGGCACTTGGCTGCCGGACGGGGATGCGGTACACATTGATTGGATATAGTCGTTCTAGAGCAGATATTCAATACGCCCAACCTGTCGAAAACGAAACAGCCTGGTGTTTGGGAATGGCAAAGGTGAGCTGGCAAAGGAAGACTGTCATTGGTCCGGTTGGCGCCGGGCTCCTAGTCGGAGTCAAGATGTATATCATAATGGGGGCCATCACTGGTTGGTGCTCAAAGGTCTGTGATGATTTGCTAATTGCTTCCTGTCAACCGGGAAATTATTCCGATTGGCGGACGGCGGGCTTTGGCGAAGGCGTCGTCGGGCCTCGGGGCGGCAGTTGCAAGTTGGCGATGCCGAGCTCATCTCGCTGACCCAAGAACCCGAAAGCCCGATAATTTATTACATAATGACTCTGTTGAATGTTATGTCCATTTGAGGGGTCGGCTGACCTCGTATAGTAAAGGTTGCACGGCACCATGTTGCCACGCCTTCCGCTTGCTTTCTGAAGTGGCTGCATGGTAAGCACACCTAGAAGATTCCTGCCCACCAGGCCGATAGGATACGATGCCCAACCCTAGAAGAAACGGCATATATATTCATGGATTCCTCGTCAGTCATGACAGATATCACAGAACATTGCCTACACAAGATTGAGCAGAAACCAAGACACCCCGGTCGACAACATGTCCCTCAGAACCTCGGCAAATCTGTCCAACCCGCTCACTGCAGAGTTTGGTCGATATGTGACAGGCTTGATGAACGAGTGGAAAGTGCCAGGCCTTGCCGTGGCTGTGATAGACAATGACCAAATCTACACACAGGTAAATACCCCTCGTCGGTGATCAAACATGACCTACGCTTCATCTCAGTAAATCTACGTCAGGGTTACGGATATGCTGTCCTACCAGATACTCCAGTCACACCGGACACCCTCTTCCTTGGAGGCGCGACCACCAAGGCACATCTAGGTGCTGTCATCGCTGAGATGATCTCATCCGGAGACAATAAGGACGTGTTCCCCCGTGGCTGGGACACACCAATTTCCTCCATCATCCGAGAAGACTACGTTTTGCAGGACAAATGGGCGATGGTACACAACACGCTGGAAGATGTAGTCAGTCATCGCGATGGCATGCCACGCCACGCAATGTCCTGGCGCGGCACCAACGACCCCGATGATGGCAGCTGCGCCGCTGGTAGGAACAAGACGAACCGGGCCACCGTGAGAAACCTGCGCAACCTGCCGCCGACGGCCGAGCCGCGCGTCGTGTTCCAGTACGGTGACCTCACGTACATCACGCTGTCTCACGTCGTCGAGACCGTGACCAACGACTGGCTCGGCGACGTGCTGCGCCGGGCCATCTGGAAGCCACTGGGCATGCAGTCCACGTACCTGTCCTACCGGGACGCACGCTGCGGCGGCGGCAAGTTCGCCACCGGTTACTTCTGGGACGACGCCGCGGGCAAGTACATCGGTGTGGACCCGGACCCGACCCAGTCCTCCAGCGGCGCCGCCGGCATCATCAGCACCGCCGCCGACTACGCCAGGTGGGTGCGGTGCCTGGTGCAGGGCGCGGCCCCGTTCTCGGCAGCGACGCACCAAGACATCAGGACGCCGCGGATGCACCAGCAAGGGCCCGGCGGCGGCATGCTGCGCGGCGGCTGGGGCGTGGGCGGCAGCTACGGCCTCGGCTGGGAGATCACGACCTTCCTCGGCCAGGACGTCTACAAGCACGACGGAGGGACGCAGGGCTACGGCGCAAACTTGCTCTGGATGCCAGGCGCCCGGTTCGGCGTCGTGACGTTTGCAAACGCCGCCGACACGGGCAACATCGTGGAAGAGTTGCTCACGCAGAGGCTCATAGAAGACAGGCTCGGCGTCGCGCCCCAGGACCGACGCGATGACAGTAAAGAGTATGGTACCCTGATTCACACAACTCTACCCCGCCCCGATGCTTTTGCATCATGCGGCCAAGACGACATTAATAGGACAAGAAATACTAATGAAATCTCTAGGGCAAGGGAGGAGCTTGATCAGCGGAAGAAGGATTTTGATAATGCGGTTGAATTACTCTACGCCAACCGCGGCGCCGATCCTGCGTCGTTTGCTGTCGACTATAACCTTTTGGCGGGCACATATAGCAACCCTGGCTATGGCGCATACAAGTTTTCCGCAGAGAACTCGACCATCGTCCAGGGCCGGGCGCCGGGAAAGAGCCCGTCGGCGGCGGCGCAGCAGCAGCTCGTGGCGATCCGAGAGGATCTGATCGTCCCCTCGCGAATGGTTCTGCGCCACGTCGCCGGTGCCTTCTGGGTCGCCTATGTCGTGCCCCAGCTCGGATCAGACTTGGGCCGAAGCTTCTATGCGGCCAGGTTCGAAATGGGCGTGGATGGCAAGCCGAGAGCGCTGGAGGTGATCTGGCAGGCGGCGACAGCCCGCCGCGCCAGCGTGGTCACCCGTTTCGAGCGGGTGAAGTAGGCTGAGGGGTGGTGGGCTGGTATGTGGTGGTGCAAGTTGGAAAGAGGACGGCTGGCTGGAGCAAAGCAACCTGATCAAAATGGGGGCAGATAACTGCGCTGGTATGTGTGAGGAGGAGGTGTGAAGACGTTGGTTGCTTGGCTTGGGATGGCGCAGAATTCCTGACGAGGCCTTCACAAGTCACCTCACACACGCATGCATGCATGTAAGAAACAGTCTCAGAATGAATATGTCAAGAGTTATATATTGGACGTGCGGGGAAAAGAGCAAGTAAAAATAAAATAAAATAAAACAAAACAAAAAAGCCGTTGAGGGCTGGGAGTAAAGTCAACCAGCCGGACGCGGGGAATGTCTGTATCTGCCTCACTACCTACTACCTGTATTTAGTAGGTGCTAACTCGGCTGCAGCTCCGCAAGCCGCTGAAGCAGTCTGACATCACAGGTGGCCGCCACAACTGCGATCCCGTCCAGCTTATGCAAATTATTGCTTGATCCATCATGGGGTTGAATCATTATGCATCGGCTCGCCTGCCTGTGCAGCCGTTGCAGGAAAAACGCAAAGAGACCGACCCTTCCAAGTCACAGGGCGGCGCAATAGCTAAGGTAGCCAATTACAGGGGGCTTCTCGTGCTAATTAGCTCTATAATAATAAAGGAGTCCGCCCGCCGCCTTGAGCGCCATGGCTGGACCCTTGCCCGTTAATAATTTATTCAAAGCCTTCTGTAAGCAGGAAAAATCTAACAGATGGTATTTATTAGGTACCTAGCTAATTAGTAAAAGCGCACATTGCTGCCTAGTTACTCGAGACCAGATGACATGTCGTCATGATTGCCCAACGAGAAGGCATGTACCAAGCAACTAAGCACGGGGCCACGCCGCGAACTTTTGGTCTCCATCATGTCCCTCACGTTCCTCATGTCCCCATGTCATGTCAGATGCAGCCTGCAAGCTTGCCCCGTGCCCCCATCCTCTGTATTCTTTCCTGTCATGCCCGGGACACCATCATCCGGCAAAGCTGCTGCTGATTTAGTTTTCGATCCCAACCAGCCCGCACGTCGGGCCAGTCCAACAGGCAGCCAGCAAGCACGACGAGGCATGAAAGCAGCAACTCGCTTGGGAAACGCCGCCGACGCTCAGCTTCCACCGTCTCTCTCCACCCGAGCCCCCAATCTCATCCCGTCGTGTGTCACCTAAATGCAGCAGGAGGGCGGGCATTGTGAGGTGGTTTGGTTTGATGCACGGGGGAGAGCGGGGGGTTCCCGGACGCTGGATTGGCGTATAAATATAGACCCCTACTTACTGTATTGTACATGGAAAGAAGGGGATGAGGACCAGGATAAAAAAAAAAAAGAAAAAGCCAAGAGATGCCAACCGCGCTTGTCCCTGCTAATTTTTTGACGTCGCCGCCACGCCACCAACAACACCCCGACGGCAGCAAGCAAATACTGTCACCGCAGCGCTTATCCGCCGCCGCCGCCCCCTCTTCGTGAAGAAAGCAAAGCAGAGTCAGGAGCAGCAGCCGGAGCAGCAGCCGCAGCAGTCAGCCGCAGCAAGCAGTACTAGTACATTAACTAGTACCTGTTACCGGCCGGGTACAGAGCTCGTCTCTTCACCCCGGTGTCGACGCCGTCGCCGCCGCCACCACCACCTCTCGCACCGGAAACCATGTCCTCAGCCGAGGCTGATGGCCCCAGCATTGGTGCCCAACAAGACCAAGACCAAGATCAAGATCAAGACCAGCAGCAGCAGCAGCAGCAGCAGCAGTCACCACAGCCCACGCCGATGCCCTTCCCCTCACCCATCGTCGCTCAGGAGCCCGTCCAGCAGCTGCACCTCGACGCCAACGCCCTCTACGTGATCCTCAGCAACCAGGGCGCCAACAACGTCTGCCACTGGGTGCTGTACCTGCACATCAGCGCGCGCCTCGGCTGGGCCTTCCACATCAGCAACCTGGGCGTCATCCCGGGCACCTGGGAGTACCGCTGCGACGAGCCCCGCGACATGGTCTTCTCGCCCATGGCCGTCGCCGCCGTCAAGGTCGCCGGCGACATGGTGCCCGAGATGCACTCCGCGCTGCGTGAGCGCATCGGCCTGCACAGCGGCCGCCCGCCCGTCATCCGGCTCGAGGACACGCCGCGCTTCGGCCAGCTCACCTGCCGCACCTGGATCCTCCAGGCCCTCTACGAGCTCGACAACGAAGGGTACATTAGCGTGCTGCCCGGGTACTCGGTCGAGGACGTCGCTGAGGAGGCCGCCTCCCTGGCCACGGCCAACAGGATCCTGCTGCGCATGCGGAGGGCCCAGATATCGGAGCTGCACAAGGAAATCAACAGCGCCTGCTGTGCGCTGTGATGTGTTTTTGTTCGTCGTCTTAAGAGGCTATCAGATAAAAACAAGAAAAAAAAAAGAATAAACAGGTGGGAGCAGCGGCGCACCGCCCGCGTTGTTGAGGGCCTGCGTGTCCTGCCACTGTGGAACGCTGTAGTTTCAGCCCTGACGGGGCATGCTTACATGTATCTGCCTCGGAGACAGGCACCAGATCCTTTTCCACGTATTGGAAAAGTGTCCTGAAATATCGCATGGCCTGAGTTATGATTTATGAACAAATTGGATACACCTCCTTTCGCTTTTCATTCAAGTTTGCTAGATGTAAACACCTCCCCCCATCACGTGCGGAGTTGCCAACTCTGCCTCCATCTCTAGCGAGCGCTGGCGACAGTGGCAGCATGTTCGCCCGTTTGCATCCTCCAACACACGGCCAGATCCATCATCGCCTCATCTAAGCTTTCGCCTGTTGAGAAAAACATACTTGTCCAGACATTCATCATAGCATCTCAAGACCCGGAGATTGCGGCGCGCGAAATTCTCCGTCGCGTCGAGCAACATGGTGTACCACTCGAAGAGGCCTTGCGCGGGTTGAAGCATGACTGGTACAGGATCCTCAAGCTTTGTGTATGCCACCCCATCGGTATCGTTTCCATCCTGTGTCTTCAGTACTAATTTATAATCACAGTAGCGACAGAAGTAGAGATTGATGCTCGAACAAAACATCAGCTACTCTTGCGCGACAAAGGCCAGTGTTGCCTGACCGGTGCCAGCCCTCCAGGCGCAGAAGCGCACCCATTTCACATCATTTCGCCGGCAATGACGAGCCTCTGGCTAGGATGCGGAGGCCAATCATCAGTATTGAACTGCCTCGAGGCTTTCATTACCGCCGAATACTCGGATCTTCTTCAAAAGGCTCTCGCTGATAGGCTACACTGCAAGCTTGAGAACACCATGCTACTCAGCCCAACTGTTGGACAAGCATTCCGCAAACGAGACATATGGCTCGTAAAACCATGTCACAGCTTCCCTCAAGTTGATACAGATTCCCACGTGCAAAAGGCAGAGGTTCGTACAGAGGAAGTGTAGTTCAGTCTGCATGCTGACCCATGCAGTATACGGTTTTTGGCTTTGAACCTGAAAGTTATCCAGGTAGCGGGATAGCTGACAGCATGCAGCTTTTTGATTGCACTTTGCATACGGAAGACACAAAATATCTCCCCCTTCCAAACCCGGTACTTCTCAAGATACACAGCTTATTCGCAAAAACAGCAGAGTTTACCGATGCTGAGCGAGAAATGGCAAATCCCTGGCCACCACCCGTCTCACGTTGTATGTCATGAATGCAAGACATGCCCGCCCTTTCTTCACTAATGCGCTGTCCCAGTATTTTGGAGCCGCAGCTGGCAGCTTCGGTTCAGACAGATATGGCATCTTGTCCCTGTCGTCATTCGCCGCTGGGCGTACAGGCAGCTGATATATCGTGGGCAGCAAAGTGTGATATCAGAGATAGTATACAGTCTCCCGTTCGGCCTCCATGCCAAATTTTGCGGCGAGGCCCAAGGGGAGCCCGCTGCATTAAGACTATTAGAAACCCACGCCCCATCAGTTCCTTCGCCGCTCTTCGTCGACCTGCTGCCTCTAGTGGCCGACGGCAAACCGTGGCTCATCATGACAAGCTTGCCCGGCCAGCGACTGGACGAAGTGATCCATAGGATGTCGTACCCGGAGCGGCATAAACTTGCAGATGACCTTTCCGCTGCAGTCCATACCTACCGAGACATACCGAATAAGTCCGGGTTTCTCATTACGAGCGCCTCAGGCGGCCGCCTGCAAGATCCCCGGGCCTCCGCCAACGGCTGTGGGCCTTTCAAGACCGTGGCGGGGTTCAACAAGCAGATCGCACACGGATGCACGGAAGGTCTGACGCGGGCGTTTCCAGGTGCACATTCTCGGGATTACCCTGTCGTATTTACGCATGCGGACCTGTTTCCCCCCAACATCCTGATGGATGCTGGAAGACTCTCAGGCATCGTCGACTGGCAGTTTGCTGGCTACTACTCCGCCTACTGGGAGTACACAAAAACCATGCGCTCGGTAAGACACGCTGAGCAGTATCAGGCAATTTTTCGACGCATCTTTAGCCAATATGACGAGGAACTTGAAGTTGAAGAGTATCTATCACGGTACTTTCCAATATTGGGACCACAGGAGCGGGCGGCGGGTGAGCCCTGCTCTCCGTGATTGGCAACGTTTTTTTTTTTCGCTCTTCTTTTTCTTTTTGCATCGATTTTCGACATAGCGTGGTCGGTACATCGTCGATACCATCGTTGCCATCGCCATCATCTCGAGCTTCTTCCGCACTGGCCTTGACGGCAGCTTTACCAGCCCCCGGGACCAGCCCCCGGGATCAGCGCCGGGGACAAGCACCCGGGACTCGAACAGCTGCTCGGAGATTATCATTCTTATTATTATTAGCATGAGTAATGATAATGCAACAAGTATGAAAATTTCAGAATCTACTGCGCAAAAGCCGCGCGCCCGCAACGCCAAGTTTATACACAGAATGCAAAAGAATTACGGGAGTCAAAGGAATCTACAGAATCCAAACGAATTTACAATGAAAACGAATCCGCAGAATGCAATGGAGTCCACCACATGCAGTCCTCACTTTGGTGTCCTTGGTTTGCCTCTCAACATAACCCGCTTGGACTTTCTTTTGCGGCTGATAGGTGCGTGATGCACCACCACACCTGAACGCGGGCAGGGTCAGCCCTTCCTTCCGAAAAGGCAGGTGAAAAGGAACAGGCTTGACCCAAGCCCGTCTGCCCTAGCACAAACTGACGAATCACCTGTTGAGCTACTGAGCCTCGCCCGTGTTGCTAACCAGTAATGGCGATATTAGAACAATGGGTGGTAAAGTCTTAATTTTTTTTCACGCTGGCAAGCATTTGCTAACAGAATCCAGCCTGCACCGCAAGAGTCATCCATGTTCAGTAGCGCAGCCTTGTCCAGCTGTAGGAACGAATTTTGTCCTTCCCCGTCCCCCTCAAATAAGGGTCCTGTCAGTCGCATCATGGGGCTGTTCTCCTTGTACATGCACACTTCTTAAGCTCCTTGATCCTGTGTTGCATTGGCGAGGGTCAAGGCGTACTGTACATCCTGAACCGGTGCGTACACATCGAAGTTCAGCGCCATGGATACGATATATGCATATCGCAATCGCGCTGCCTTCGATGGCTTCATCAGCTCGATGCACGACGGCGCGAGCCGGTAAGCTTGTCATGTTCTGCCTTCGCAATTGCTGCTGATAACCTGAACTTATTAGCGATCCTGATTGGGTCCAAACTCTGGTGGCTCTAGGACGGCACGGTTCTATCCAACTCGCCATCACTTCTGCGTCGCTTCTATGGGCAGTCGCGCGAACGATCAAAATACGCCATGATGGCTCCGGCAAGACTGTTCCCTACAAACCGAAAGGAATTTTCCTCTACGAGGTCCTTGGCCACCTTCTCCGCGGGACGACACTGGCGCTTTTCCTCGTCGCCGGAAGCCGAGACAGAAGGCAATTACCCAATGCTGTCGCCGCTGGATACGTTTTTCTTTTGGGGTTGTTTCGAATCATTGTGCGTGGGAGAATGCGGCCGATGCTGGTTCACCAGATCGCACTGGTTTCTGTTCTCACACTGGCCCTGACCACTGCCGCGGATCTATTACCCCTCATTGTGCTAAACTCTACTTATCGACCAGACCTGATTGCAACTCTATCAATTACGACTCTCGCGTGTACCCTGCTGGCTTCGGGATTATCACCCCGTGAATGGCAGCCCCCGCGGGCTGGTGTCGATGTTCCAGAGGGCTTCACTACCGAGCCGTCAGAGCAGGAAACCCGCAGTTGGATAGACGAAAATGTCACTTTTTCGCACGTTGACAAGCTTGTTTTCAAGAGTTTCAAAGATAAGCTCGTCATGAACGACATGCCAAAAATTCCTTGGCAATATTCTCCAGAACTTTTGCGCCGTGGTTTTTCTGCACTAAGGAAGCAACAGAAAACAACAGGCCGAACCATTTTCTATCTGCTGGCGCCACAGATGCTCCAGTCTATCATTCTAGGGATCAGCTATCCTTTTTTTGACCTGTGCGCTCCTTTGAGTCTATATCAAATTCTCGAATACATCCGAAACCCAGAGGCCGCAACGCTGCAGCCGTATGTGTGGCTGGTGGTCATGTTCGGCGGCCGCTTGCTCCAAACTGTCTTTTTGATGCAGTTCATATCTCTCACTCGAAAACTGGCCATACTTTGCACGGTAATGCTGACTGGTGAAGTATTCCACGCAGCCCTAGGTTCACGCGAGTTGAATGGCAATATTCTCCGGGATACGAAAAAGAAGGAAGGCGAAGGCGAAGCGGCCAGAGAAGGTACAGCATCCGGAATGTTGGAGAATCTAATCTCGACGGACATGAATACAATCACGCAGATGCGTATTTTCCTCATGGCAGTGGCGCAGATTCCCGCGTCTGTCATGGCTCTCATTGGGCTGTACAAAATTATTGGCTGGCCCATGTTTGCCGGACTCTTTATTGTCTTTCTGAGTGCGCCAATTGCGGGGTTTATCATGAGCTATATGCTGCGATTTGAGGAGAAGCTAAAGGGCTTCCAGGATGTACGGGTCTCACTGTTGTCTGAGTATCTCCGGTCCGTCAAGGCGATCAAATACTTTGGCTGGGAGGACTCTATCATCGCAAGAGTCAAGGAAGTTCGTGCAAAGGAGCAGCAGCAAAACTGGTACATTTCAATGTGCTGGATTGTCTTCTCGCAGGTGACGTCGTTTCTGCCCATCTGCTCGATGCTGGCGATGTTCGGTCTCTACGTTGGTGTCCTGAAGCTACCTATGACTGCGTCTGTCGCCTACACGACAGTCACACTGTTCAACACTGTCCGAGGAAACCTCGATTTTATCTCTTCCATTATCCTGGATTTGCCCAGAATCCTAGTCTCTCTGCGCCGTTTTGACAGCTTCTTCGCTGCTCTCGAACCGCTTGACCGTTATCCGGAAGGTCCGGTCCGGATCGACCACGCGACTTTTCGTCGCAATAAAACTGCCAGCTTTTGTTTATCTGATATTACGATCGATTTCGTCAGCAACGGGCTCAACACAATCACAGGCGTTAGCGGAAGTGGGAAGACAACACTGCTACTGGCCTTGCTTGGAGAGACGGTCAAGGAAGCTGGCAATGTCACCCGACCCAGGGATGCGGCCTTCGCTTCGCAGACGTCTTGGCTGCAAGCGCAATCTATCCGCGAAAACATCCTATTCACGCTCGAATGTGATGAGGCTCGGTATCAGACCATCGTCAAGGCCTGCTGCCTTGATGTTGATTTTGCTGAACTTGCTAATGGAGATTCGACACAAGTCGGCGAAAATGGTACAGCACTATCAGGTGGACAGCGTGCAAGAGTTGCCTTGGCTAGGGCTCTTTATTCGTATGCTCCTTTGTTGATTCTCGATGACATTTTCTCGGCTCTGGATACCAAGACCAGCGTCCTGCTGTGGAATCGCGTGTTCTGCTCCGACTTGATCAAGGGCAGAACCGTCATTCTCGTTACACAGGTCAATTGGATCATGGCCGATGCTGACTTGTCAATCACACTTGAAAATGGTTCAATCAAGTCGACTGATCAGAACATTGGTCATGTTCGTGCGCCGCAACCTGTGCCAGTAACCGATGACGGGGACGGAGCTTCCACTGACAAGGTCCAACCAACCCCGAATATGGCAGAGGCTGAGAAGCAGAACGTAGTAGATGAAGAAGTGGAACAGAGCGGCATCCTTGGAGGGTTTCCTCGTAAGTCGCTCTGATATGGTAAAATAATAACACTGGCTAACAATGTGTTCAACAGTGTTGCAATATCTCATGTACTTTGGTGGTCCAATCGCTGTCATTTTCCCTCTCGTGGTTATGCTCACACAGACAGGCGCTGAGTTGGTAACAAAATATTGGCTGAGTGTTTGGGTTGACAATACCAAAGCAGAAGCGGGTGGCTCGCACAGTAGCGCGTACTATCTCGCCATTTTTGTGGCCTTGAATATTGGCACTGATACCATCAGCCTGATCTGCTTCTACACCTTCATCAGAGGCGCCTGGTACGCGGCCAGGACGCTACATGAAAAAGCAGTCAATGCCTTGTTCAACGTCTCTCTAACATGGTATACCACACACCCCGTCGGCAGAGTCATCAATCGCATGTCGGGAGACATCGAGACTATTGACCAAAACATCATTGGTACAGCTTTCTATACGATGAAAACAGTTATCATGGCGCTTATGATGCTAAGCGCGATCACTGTGATTCTGCCCATTTTCATGGGGCCGACTCTGGTCCTCGCTGCGCTTGGCATTCTGGTTGGAGTGACGTACAATCGCAACGCCATGTATCTCAAACAGCTGATTTCGGCCAGCCAGTCACCTATTCTTTCTGGTTTCTCAGAGGGGCTCAATGGAATGGCTGTTATACGCGCAACTTCGTCCCTCCCAAGCCTCTTCTCAGAAAAACTAGGCAGATTGCTATCGTCCGCAACGCAGGCTAATGTCTCGCAAATCAATGCAGACCAGTGGATCAAGTTTCGAATGAACACTATTTCTGGGCTGATCAACGTTTGTGCTGCGTTTCTAGCCATTTGGGAGAGTGACAGGTTATCCGCCGGCATTGTCGGATTTTGTCTGTCTCAAGCAACCGACATCAGCTTTGCCATTCTAATGCTCGTGTTCCAAACCAATGAGTTGAATGTACAGATGCAAACGGTAAGCTTGACAGGTGTATCAGCATACCTACTTATCTAATATCCTCCAGTTTCATCGCGTACGAGAATATGGCAAGTTGCCACCCGAGGAAGAATCGTTTAGCGCAACCAAGGCCCATGCGGATCATGCCGTCGAATACCAACCTATCCCCCCTAACTGGCCTGCGGCTGGCGAAATTGAATTCAGGAATGTGACGGTGCGATACAGTCCCGACGGACCCGATGTTTTGAGGAACATCAACCTGCGATTCAACGCCGGCGAACGTGTAGCGGTTGTTGGGAGAACTGGCAGCGGTAAAAGCACGGTGAGTATGAGCGAGGTCTTCAGTATACGACATTTACTAATTACTGTTGCAATACCAGCTTGTCTTGTCCATGCTTCGCTTCACCAACATTGTATCTGGCCAGATTTTGTACGACGGCGTAGACATCACGGCTCCTTCGCATAAGCAGCTCCGTCAAGCAATCTCCTTGATCCCACAGGAGTCACAGCTGTTCCAGGGAACGCTAGGAGAGAACCTTGACCCAACAGGAATGATCTCGGAAGCCGATCTACAAAAAGCGCTGGACCTCTGCCAGACCATTGCCGCGATCAGGGCGAGTAGACAGCAGTCCGTGACCTCTTCTGAAGAAGGCGAGTCCGAGGATGACGGCGCTGATGGCCTCAGCCTGAAGACCCAGGTCAAGGCAAAGGGCGAGAACTTCTCGCACGGTCAGCGTCAGGTGCTCTCGCTGTGTCGCATCCTGGCTCGGCGGTCGAAGCTGATGCTTCTCGACGAGGCGACCTCCAACATGGACGCGGAGACGGACGCGGGCATCCAGCGGGTGTTGCGCGAGGCCGCGGCCGAGGGTGAGGGGCGGTGCCTTGTGACGATCGCGCATCGGTTGAAGAGCATCGCGGACTACGACAGGGTGGTGGTCATGGGCTCTGGCGAGGTGCTGGAGGTGGGGAGTCCTCAGGAGCTTATGGAGAGGAAGGGTAGCTACTATGACCTGGTGATGCACGATCGGGATGCCACGGAATCCGAGAGCAGCTCATAGGGTGTGCTGGCTGCAGGGAACAACGCCACTTATTTATTCATGGTATAGATGTTGGGAAATCTCTTCATACTTGCTTGCGTGAACAGCTTCAATCATTATACATGTGATAGACGGATCAATCACCTCATGCCTAATTCATTGTGAATGCTGCACGGACGAGAAGGTCCGTTCCAGAAGAAAAAGGTGCATTGCCCTGGGAAAATGCGACTGGTTAGGGTATCGTTGATGGACGCTGCGGTTGATGACGACGGGCGGCGCGGGCCGCTTCGGACAGATGCGCTGGCGGCCGGCCGCAAGCTCACGTGGCTGTACGTATTGCATCACTGATTAGTATTGAACAACCTGATAAGAAGTATTTCATTATTGTTTTTAGAGACTCCTGGGCTATTCACAGTTTAAGGGCTTCACAACCTGGTTTTTAGGCTTACAAGGGACGCTGATGGAAGTTTTTTTAGACCTATAAACGGCCTAGTTCGGCGAAAAATCCATTAAACCCCCGCAGAATAAATTTTATTACTATATTTAGCAACATTTCTTAATCTGGATATTTTGTTTATTGCCTCATCAACAGTCACGACAACCAGTCACGACAACCAGCCGCGTCTTACGAGTGGCCTAGACAAAAACAAAACAGAAAAAAAAATTACAAAATCTTTCAGGCGCAAGTCATTGTCATTTCTCCGAATCACCAAATCTGTCGAAATTAAAAATGGCTGGCCAACACTCGCCTCACAAGGAACCTAACATTCGGCTCTTGGTCGCTTGCCCTCACAGCGGCTCAGGACTTCTTATGGGCATCTTTGCCGAGTCCTCTGAGTGCGCTGTCGTGAGCCGGATCCTCCCGATTGGAAATGCACCGGGTTTCGGGGACTCTGTTCGTCCTGATGCGTCCATGCTAGACACTGCTTGCCTCAACGTCGGCTTCAATCAAGCCAAGGACTTGGGCAAACAGTTCCTCGTCTGCGAAGAAGAAGTCGAGACTAATCAAGGCGACCGTCCCCTCAATGAATACCTGACGCCATCTGTCTATGCAGCGACCAGGCCCGTCTTCCTGATCCGCGACCCCATCCGGGTTTTCGACAGCTGGAAGCATGCCGGCCGGACAGATGCGCAGGAGCTGATTGACTGCTTTGCCAAGATATTCCGGCTGCTCGACCAAGCGCCTCCGCACGCAGCCTCGTGTCTACTCTACGAGCGACTTGTTCAGCAGCCGCAGAAAGAGGTCGAGCGCATCTGCGCGTGGTGGGGGGTACCATTCTACGAGACAATGCTCGACTTAACGAAACCGGCGGCGGCGGCATCATTAATCCTGTCTACTGATAGTGGAGAGGCCAAGCACTGTGAGAACAAGCCTCCGGGTCAGCCATGTACAACTGTGGAAGCTGGCCTGTCGGCGCCACCTCACGGCCTACTCTCCAATGACGAGAAGGACAAAGTCGAGGAGCATTTGGGACGTCTCTATCTGCGCTGCTGGCAGGATGACGTCCAAAGGCTGCGGGCCGTGCTTGCGGGCAAGACGTGGGTTGGTTTTGATCTTGACGACACCTTGCACGAGTTCCGCCGAGCCTCTTCGACGGCAGCCAACGAGGTCCTCGCAAGGATAGGTACAAAGTACAACATCCCCCTGCCGGCACTGAAGCAGGAATACTCCAAGATTCTCAAACTGAAGACGGCAAACGCGTTTTCCGACGGCAAGACATCATTCGACTACCGGAGGGAGCGACTCGCTCTCGTCTTGGAGCGCTTCTCCCTGCACTACGATGCACGCTTCATGACCCAGCTCCTGGAAAGCTACGAAACCACCCTGTCAGCCTCACTCGAGTTAAAGTGCGGCGCGCTAGGTCTGCTGTCAGCCATCAAGAGCACGGGCAAGAAGATTGCCGTCATCACCGAGGGCCCGCAGGACGCGCAGGAGAGAACGGTCGAGGGTCTCGGCATCGGCAGCCACGTCGACTTCCTGGCCACGACCAACCGGTTTGGCGTGAGCAAGACCGAAGGGCTGTTCACCAAGGTCCTCGAGCACCTGGGCATCGCGGCCGGCGACATGGCGTACGTTGGCGACAGCGTGCAGCGAGACATGGAGCCCGCGTCGGGGGCGGGCATCTTGTCGATTCACCTGGACGAGTCCAGGGATGTTTCGCTCGACTCGGTCCCACCGCGGATTAATACTTTGAGAAAGTTGCAGTTTATATTATCCGGGTGAATGGGTGGCGAAGGTCTGCAGATCCGCTTTTGTTCTTTGTGCTGTGATGTGGCCAGCCGTTGCATACTTCCAACACCCAAGAGACGAAGTACGAAGCTGAGTAGGGGTGTTATAGGGGCCTTTGGACCTACAAGAAGAGGCAAGGCCAGCCTCCTTCTGCCGTTTTGCTCTATCTTTTCGTTGAATTATAGCGGAAAGCGGTCACCTCAGGGTCTATGCAGGGTGGAACAGTACAGCGGAAATCTCGCCGAGTGACTCACCAAGTAGGGAAGATCAGGGCGCAATTTGGTCTTTGGCGGAGCACTCTTTTTTCTCCGAGCTTCTGTTACCTTTTATAATGGATTATCCACAACGCCAAACATCAGACGACCTAGCGCAATCTCTTGAACCTTCCAAGGTCCGTCATGGAGATCATGGAGACCACGGAGCAGGACGCTGATGCTTCACGCTTTTCCTGTGAGAATGGACCGCCTCACATCTTTAGCACTGAACGCCTCCGTGACGCAGTGCAGACATACTTCGGCGTGCCTTGCAAGCTGGTCAAGATGGCTGAGGGCGGTTACCACAAGGTTAGTGCATCCGTCCAACACCATCCATCTACCCCAAATAGGCTCCAACACCTTGACTAGGTCTTCGATATCCTAGCGGCAGGCGACGAATCGTACCCTGAAAAGCCACTTGACGCTGTTGTCCGGGTCGCCTCGCCCGCCTTCCCAGGGGACAAGATGAAATCCGAGGTAAGTGCTTGGTAACCACGCATATTTAGGTCGATATGACTGCTCACGACAAAATATTCTAGATTGCGACTATGAAATACATCGCTTCGCATACTTCCGTCCCTGTGCCAGAGGTATTGGCTTGGAGTGTTGATGCTTCCAACCCTGTCGGCACTGAGTACATGATCATCAGCAAGGTGATCATTCCCCTCTTCTACAACACATGATGAGACATCGCCGCTCAACACAAATATTTTCTCGCAGATCCCCGGTGTTACAGCCTATGACGTTTGGTCAACTGTCTCGCCTGACATCAAGGAGAGGGTTGTCATTCAGGTAGCCGAGTACCTTGCCGCCCTTTTCTCGCTGCGCTTCGAAAAAGCCGGCTCTCTTTACTGCGCCCAGTTTCCTACCGAGTCCCTCTCTCCAGCGTCAACAGGAGCGTGCAGTGATGCCTCATTTGAGGTTGGCCCAATCGTCAGCCTTCCCTTCTATCGAATGCTAGATAATCAACTCGAATATCCCACCACGGACCTCTACGCTCATGTAAATTCGGTACCCTCGTCCCCGGCCGCCAAACGACTGCACGCCCTCCGCGGACCTTTTACTACGACCACCGACTATCTTCAGCATCACCCTCGGGCGCGTCTGTTCAAGATGACGGAATTTCCGAATGAAACGATGAAAGACATTGGCTTGCACGCTGCCCACCAAGGCCGGACGGAGGAGCTGACTCTACCAGAAAAGGAAAAGATACTACACGATGTGGAACGCGTGGCTCAGAAATCGATCAAACTATGCCACGTATATCCCGGTGATGTGCCCATGCTCCCTGCTGACCCGGTGGCGGCCAAACGCGGGCCATTTACACTCAGGATGGATGACTTTCGTCTCGCCAATATTCTGGTAGATACCACCCATCAGCCACCCCCCAAAATCACCTATGACTAACCCGACCGCGTGGCTAGATTGACCCAAGTACCGGGACGGTCAACGGACTGATAGATTTCGAAGCCGCCACCACCGCGCCGCTTTGGGTCGCGGCAGCTGTGCCGCATTGGATACCTGATCCAGACAGCAGCCAGGCCTCGTGGTACGGCGGCACCCCGGAGGACCAGCGCCGTCTTTGGGACGCCTTTCACGCGACGATCGCGAAGCTCTCCCCGGAATGGCGAGATACCAACCGAGCTGGGGAGCTGTTTCACAATCTACTCGGCGTTCTACAGCTTGGGGCCGAGGTTTTGGCGCTCCAGGAGCTCTGGGTCGACGAGCGACTGGAGTGGGCGAGCAAGGAGGAGAATGTCGGTATACCGATGCCAGAGATTTACTTGCCAGATTTTGATGAGATGATGCCGTTATCGAAACTAGAATTGGAATCAGAATCAGAGTCTGACTAACCAGTACCTGAAGCCTGTTGTCTCTACCAGTTAGTCAGCACTGCAAGCATCGAGATAGCAAATGATCCTTTATTCACTGCTGTGTTACATACAGCTAAGCAAACACCTAATCTCACATATATTCTCCAAGCCCAAGGCGTACATGGCAGCCAACTTCAAGCCAACCACGGCCTCCATTTTCTTCCACATCAATCGTCATCATGCTTTCCTCTCAGTTTCCCGTACGCCTTCACAGCCAAGGGGGGGGTATCAGTTGTATTTTTCCGCTTTTCATTGTTTCCACCATCATCAGTCTCTGCACACTCGGCACCGCCTCAATCCGTCATCTGCATCGTCGTCGACCGCTGAGCGCGGCTCCTCGCGTGCAGCGCCTGCGACTCCAAGCACTCGGACAGGATCAGGTACACCTGCCAGACGCCCGCGTTGCGCAGCATCACCCCGAACAGCCGGAGCAGCTTCGGCACGAACCCGCCGGGCTCCACCAGCGCAAAGGAGCGGTCCACGCCCGCCGCCGCCAGCTTGTCCCGCGCCTTGTGCGCGATCCTATCCACAATCTCCCGCACCTTCTTCAGCAGCCGCACGTCCTCCTCCTCCAGGATCATCACCGCCGGCATCTGCGTGTAGTCCGTGTCCGTGTCCGTCGACCCGTTGGAGTCGGAGTCGTCGCCGCCGAGGATGCCCAGGTACGGCCCGACGCGGTCCTGCAGCGTCGCCACCCACTCCGCCAGCACCTGCAGGCAGTCGAACGCGCACAGCGCCGCCTGCAGCGGGAGCTCCCCGCCCCACTGGTCCGCCACGGACAGCCCGAGCCGGTCGGCCATCAGCAGCGAGTCCGCGGCGAAGAAGGACGCCTTGCGCAGGTGCTTCTCGCGGCGCGACGTCACGCGCTCCGCCGAGCTGCGGTGGTGGTGGTGGTGGTTGCCGCCGCCGCTGCCGCTCGCTTGGAACTTGGCAAAGTCGATTGACTGCGTCTGCGGGCCGGGCGAGTCCGACACGACCGCGTCTGCCATGGTCGCGTCCGCCGGCTCGGCTCGGCTGCCCGGTTCCATGCTCGCCTCGTCCGACGACGGCGGCGACGAAGACGCGTCCACCACCTGGCTGCCGCGCGCAATCTCCTTGGCCATGCCCACCCAGTCGCGCTCCCAGAAGCGCTCCTTGGCGCTGGACAGGTTCACGAACAGGCGCACGTAGGCCAGGTCGAGGAGCGGGATCGAGTCGGCCGGCAGCGGGCCGAGCCCGTACGGGTTCGGCCGCTCCACGCGGTGCCGCGGGTTGCTCGCCCACGCCATCTGCCACGCGCGCAGGGCCGGCTCGATGTGTCGGTGCATCCGCTCCGTCTCCTCGTTCGTCCACACCTTGTTGTGGTGCCGCTGCCGCGTCTCCCAGATGTAGTTGTGGAGCGCGTAGATGAGCATCAGCATCGCAAAGGAGCTCGGGCTCGTCTTGTTGCCCGGCAGCCGGCCCGGGTTGGAGAACATGCTCAGCGCCCCGGACATGTAGTTGATGCCCGGCGGCTCGCCGGTTTCCCGTTGGCTGGAGTGAAGCAGTTCGGCCAGCGCCTCGCCGAAGGGCGGTGTGTTGTGCGCCGCGCCCCGGACACCGCCTTTGGCGAAGAAATCCACACTCGTCTCCGCAGCCCAAAATTCCTCGTCGCAGGGCAGATCAATCATGATTTCCGAGTTCGTCAGGGCTGGCGCGTGGTTATATGCTGTGACCAGAACGCTGGACAGGAGAAACACGGCGTAACAGGTGCGCTTGCGCTCCTCCATTCGGCTCCATTCAAGCCACTGCTGATCTTGCAGGTGCTCCCTTTTGCGCTCAAAGTCATCGTCGTTGGCCAGCTGCACGTCTTCGATGTTGGGGACGACCAGTTGTATCGGCTTCGCCAGCTGAGCGCCCTGGGCAAGGCCCACCAAGCTTGAAATGTGCATCGACGCAATATCTGTCGCAATCTTGTCGGCAACATTGTGACCATAGGACACATTCAACAGCATCGTCTGCACCAGCCAGATGGGCGTGTCGGAGCCGTCGTCGCTCGGCTGCGAGCCGCTCAGGGACGGAGTGCTCCTAGCCCTGCTCATTTCCTGCTTCCGACGGTCCTGCAAAAACATAAACACCATCCGCTTCGACAGATCAAAAATTTCCTTGGACACTTCGAGCTCGCGCTCGTACAGGGCACCGATCATGGCAGTGGCCAGAACGAGACACCCTTTGCCACCGGTTGAACCTTCTTCGTCCTCGTAGCCGGGCTTGGACATGTCCAAGTTGAGGGTGGGCACATGCAAAAATGGGAGATGGGGATGGAAATGTGTCAGGTATGCTGTAACGTATCGCTGGAGATCCGCGGTTGACGGCAGCTTCTGCTCAGTAGGCTGGCTAGTGGGAGGCTGCGGCGCAGTCTTGAGGGCGGGTCTACGACCAAATGGTTGGGACTTGGAGAGGATATTCACAATGGCCGTCCTGGTGGCATCTGTAATGGTGGTTACGGGAGAGGCTCCGAGGTTCCCGGCCGCGATGGGGTGCGTAGGGTCCGGGCCGGAATGGAAGCTTGGGGAGCTGCTTATGTTTTGTGCGGTGCGTCCCGTTACGACAGATGGGTTCAGTGAACTCTGCGACAGATGCGGGGACAGGTAGGGGTCATTGATCTTTTGAGAAGCTGGCTGAGGTGATACAGGTGCTCCGTTTAGGAGATCCGGAAAAACCGACCCATTGATATCCATCGCAAAAGGGTTCGTCATCTGCGGCGGACCCATGACCGAGGGCTGCCACATGGTGGAAGACCCTGCCGGGACCGGGTGATTGGAACCGTCCACCATCACATCGCTTATGCCACTCTGGCTTGTCGTGCTGATTGCCGAGGGGCTTGACCCGTCAATGGCGTTTTCATTATTTTGGAATGTCATCTGGTGCTCAAAGCCGGCAACCCAGTCAAACCCTTCGTCAAACGGCTGACCAGACGACAGATCGTTGAGATTGCCGCCAAAGGGCGACTGCTGATCGACATTCATGGACTGGGGTGAGTCATTATAGTGGAGGGCGTTGGGGTTGATGGTAGATCCGTGGCCGAAGAGCAGGCTCTCAAAGTCGTACTCGGTGCCGAAAGGGCCGACGGCCGGCGCGGTCCTGAGCGACGGGTCTAGCTCAGCGTTTGTGCCCGTGTCGAGCTTGGAGAGGCTGAGGGCCATGCCGCGCTGGCTGAGAGCAAGAGACATGCCGCCAAAGTCAAAGTTGTGCAGCGGCAAGCCGACGAGCGACGGGTGCCTATTGTGGCCGCCCATGCCTCTAGCAACGGGGGCACTGGTCGAGGCCAGCATCTGCATGGCGGAACCATCAACATGACTTATAGTATTGGCTCGCGGCCTCATCTGCGCATTCCCTTGGCCCGCAGCTCCTACGCTGGCGCCTGCTATGCTATTTTTGCGCCGAGCCTGGGCGGGAGTGACGCCGCTGGCAGATTCTCGGCGGTTGCGCGGGCGAGCTGACGGCGTGGTTGTTTGATGCAGTTTCTGCTGGTGTCGCAGAAGCAGGTCTCGGCGAGCAAAACATCGTTGGCACTCGGGGCATTCAAATGGTTTTTCTTTAGTGTGAGAGCGCTCGTGTCGCTTCAGATGCTCCAGACGGGCAAAGGATCGCTGGCAGGTCGCGCAGACGTGGGGTCGTGGCTTATCGGTTTTTGGCGCAGGAAAGGTGGGAGGTGCCGGCTTGGGGTTGACGGTAATGGTGGAAGCTGACAGTGTGAGGGCAAAGTTAGCGGCGATTCATAACGAGACAGATGCCAATGATGCAGGCGAAAATTTGGAGCCCGGTGCATGTGTTTGCAAACGAGGGGCGCTGCGCCGAGGCGGACGGGAGAAACAAGGGCAGCGTTGTAGTGGGAGGGATTTTTCTCTCACCAGAATCGTCAGCGGGGGGCTTTGCGGGTGCGGCGGCGGCCGTTGCGGCGGCCGTGGCAGCAGCGGGAGATGTCGAAGTCATGCTGGCGGAAGAGCGAGAAGGCCTGGCTCCGGAATCGTTCATGACCATGGCCAAGCCCGGCGTTGTTAAAAAGAGGCGGCGGCGACGGGCGAGGTCGTGATTGCGGTGAGCTGCGCTGTTGGTTGAGCCGCCGTCGAGCTGTCGTGGGGCGAGAGGAAAGTTCGGTAGGTCGAGGGAGGGGCTTTTAGGCAAGGTAGAGAGCAAGACAGCGGGCAAAAGTGTCGATGGTGGGGGACAGGAGCGCTGATTATGGAGGGGCGATAAGACGGCGTGACGACGGGCTGTGACTGGCGGCGGCTTGGGGGGAAGCGACAGGTGTATGCGACAAGGGGAAGCTGGGATGCTCGGGATGCAGCCGGGGCGGGAGAAAGGAGAGAAAACGACGCTGGTCAAGATCGCGGGCCCGCCAAGTTGAAGCAATTGCTGCTCAGAGAGAGCAGAAGAAGACAGAGGAGGAAGAAGTCGTGGGAAGGATGAGAAAGGTGAGAGAAGAGAGAAAGGTTTATTTAGCGCTGTGACGGGTTGGCGGTGGATGGGACGGGGAGAGGTTAGTGGCAGCCAGGCGGCGAGCGCAGCTGGGTGCGAGGTCGCACTGTACCGATCTAGGGGCCTTTCGCAGCAAACTTGGCGGGCGTCTTAGGGAGGTCACTGGTTCAGACTCTGACGCTGAGCCACCTCGGTACGACTTGCGCTATCCTTGTACATTACCTGCCTATTTGGGTGCCTGTCTACTTTCACCGGTGGTCAGACTGCGAAACTTGTAGCTTTATTATAATTATAAGGTAGCAAAGTAGGTAGACACCGTCGAACTTTTAGGTAGGTAGGTAGTTCCCAAAGGAACGGCTGGCCCCTGGACGAAGCTTCAGCGGGTTGGGAGTTAACGGTGGTTGGCGCCTGTCACCATCTTACTATACCCCAGACGAAAAATAGCATTTGAGTTTGGCGTCGCAAAGTACGGTTCCGGTCGACAGCAAGACCAAGCAAGACCAGGATAAACCCGGTCGATCTGCTGGATCGCTTTGTCTTGGAAGGCTATGTATCGCCCATGCATGTGTGTTTCTTTTCTTTTCCCTTTCTCTTTTTTCCCAGCGCCTTCTAGACATGTCTCGAGCGGCGCGCGACGCCGTTGCATCGCACCAACAGCACAGGCAGGCGTTGGACACAGTGCATGCCACGCGCTTGGGCACGGTGCCCTTGGCGTCGGCGCAGAAGCAGCTTTTGTGAGCCACAGTGGATAATGTCAAGACTGATTTAAATTATAACACGGCTGGCCACCAATAATAGCAAGGAACCTGCCTATGGCGTACTCGGTACACTCTCGCTCGCATCTGCAGGTTCGCAGCAGGCGTGGTGGCTTGCTGGGTACGTTAACCAACCTATGGACCTGACTGAGAACTTAGAAGTGAGGTACATAGGTGTCTTTTATCGCCAGGGATGCTCACCTGGAGCTGGCCCGTTTCCTATCCTGGGTCTGCTTCCGTTCGTTTTTCTGTCCTTTCCAGGCCAGATTATAGGCGTGCTTGCATTCCTCCCCAGGAGGCCTTTTCGCGCCTGTCTTGTAGGCCCAGAACTCTCCAATAAGGCCAGGGTCTCGTCGCCTTTCAGGGAGGGTTACACTTGCTGCAAGCCCTCTGCAAGGCCCCTGTACACCCCATGTAACCATGACGCATGTTGCCAATGTTGTAGCATTTTATTGCTGTAGACTGGATGGCAGTCTGCACGGTTCGTTTTGATCCAGTACAGCGTCTGTGTCTGTCGAGGGGTTATTGACGCAGCTCGCAGTTATCCGCCTGTCACTTTATTAGTTAGGGACAAGACATGCACGCAGCATACCCTTCCGCCTCCATCTTGTCGTTCATCCTTCCGCCTCAGCCGCTATCAACCCATGTCTCATACGGCCTGCGGATACATGTGCCAGCTAAAACATAGGTGTATCGGCCTTGGGGCTTGCCGCAGCCTTCTCGCTGGCTGCCTCTGCAGAGGTGGGCGTCGCTGCATACGCTGTGCGAGACACCACCGACATTTCGCCGCCCGTGATGTCAGCGGCAATCGTCGGGAATGGTGATTTGCCCGATGGAAAACAAATCAGTGCCAGATAGGTCGCCGGGGTAAGAAAGCTATAAAAAGATGAGAAACTGTTTAACTGAACCGTTGCCGGCTACTCCGGTGCCAACAGACTGGCTAGTCCGTACAGCTAGCTACCTGCCTGAGTAGCAGCTACCAGGTAGATCACTCCCCCCAGCATACGTTACCAAGCAATGCCTTCCTACCTAGTACAATGCAGATTGAGTTTTGCATGCACCTTCAAGATTTCTACCCTGTGGACAAGGACTGTTTCAGGACTCCCCACCAGTCCGCCAACAAGCTTGGTGATGACCATCCATCGCATAGCAGGCAGACTTGCGGAATCACCAATGCCGCAGCCGTGTGCCGTCCAGTTGTCCACTATTGCCTCACACACCATATACTGTACTGGTTAGCAGGCCACAATTTGCGCATTCCGCGGAAGCAAACTGGCCCTTGTCCATCGAGCTTCAAGAGTAATAACGGACGGCGTATCTCATTTGACATGGTGCAAGAGATGAAACCAAGATGGCTGTTTGCTTCGGCTGCCGCCGGTGCAGTTCAACAGAACAACAGAACAGGCACTGCCACTGCCACTTCCACTGCCACTTCCACTGCCACTTCCACTGCCTACGACATCAGCGCTAATATGCACTGCAAACACCCGATGTTACGCAACGTTGTCAAAATCTTCTTTTCTCGTCATCATCCGCCGGGCTGGGCATCCCACCGGGGCGGCTCGCCAGCCCGCGTCCTCTATGCAGTCTTGTGCATCTCGAAACTCGAGCGGCCGTGAGCATCGGCTCTTTCTTCAACCTTCACGCCGTCAGCCATCGTCGCAGGTCAGGCAGGCGGCTGCTACAATATCACACCAGTACACTTCCCGCTGACAACCGTGGCACAGTGTCGGCGTGGTTTCTCGCGTTACCAAGACCAACGACTGTATTGTAGGCGCAATTATGACGCATCGTCCGAATCCCATGGCCAAGCATCGGTTCTCGCCGATGAGATGGTTGTGCAGATCAGCGAAATCTAAAACGCGCGCAATTCAGCGACCGGCCATTATCAGCAGCAACTTTCATTTTCCCGTCAATACAGCTCAGCGGACAAAGCGCGGCAGACGGTCACTGGTTCTCAATCGTGGCTAGCCTGCCTTTTCAGTTGATCGACAATACGCCAAATGGAAGCAAAACCGAATGCATGGAAAAAAAAAAGACTGTGCGGCCAGCCAGACCCATCTCTGAGACACTAGATGGTCGGCCAAGTTCAACGCCTGCGCCAGCTGACCCTCGCGTCCTGTCTATCCGCAACAGCTGCGTCAACCCCTGCCTAATAATATGGACTAGTCGATCGATTTTGGCCAAAGTTGTTTATTGCAGGGTCGTTGAACTTGCAAGCCTCCCTTGATTGATCCGACCATGGCACCTAGTTTATTCAGGCGTCTGCAAGCAACTGGGCCCCATACCCACCAACGAGACTGATCCCTACTCGCACAGTGTGCACAGTGCTCCCCGTCGACTCAGCCCTTCACAAGCTAACTTATTATTAGCATCTGGCTGAAATGCTAGGCTACTGAATCCTGCTGTGCCTGGATTGTTTTGTCTGTCCATGGGCCGAGGTGTGGGAAAGTCCAGAGTACCTGTCGGCTGTGGCAAGAGACTGACGGCATCGTATCTCTTGATGCAGAAAAGGAGCTCTCAACCAATGCATAGTTCCAGTGAACGGTTTATCGTACCCTTTTCCCCCCACAGTCGTTTCACAAAGGATTGGGGTCAAACCTCAAACCCGATCAAGTTTCAATCCCAAAAATTGGCGTGATACTAGACCAATTAGCTTGGCTCGATGTCAGCTCTTTTCAAGCCACTTACACCGCTTCTAGAAGAAAGTCCAATTGTTCACGGATAATTTTGGTGTATTGGCGACGCTGATGCACCAACACTGACTGGCCATGATAGAGGAACCCAGAATACGATGTCTCGGCACTACTAGAAACGCTGCACTGTGGCTTGACTTCTAACCACAACAACACCTATGATGGTTTGTCGAATGCCTACTGGTCGCGGCATAATAACAAAGGGGCTCTTGGCCAAATCTCTTAGGCCACACTGATGAATTGGCACGGGTTCTACACGCATTGACCCAATCTGAACACGGCAAGCATCAATGTCCCGTGCCCCGTCTCAACCCCAAGCTTTCCCCAGATCATGAGTGGGACTTTGCCCTAGGTCAGATGTAGACGGATTACAAGCATGGCTCGCCCAGGGCGCTGGAAGTACTCCTATTTTTAACAAGGAAGCCGCCTTCACAGTCATTCTTGCTGGCGGCGTTGCGGGCCCCAGCCTGTTTTCTACCGGCCAATGAGGTCTATCGGTTATTCGGGAGTCAACATCGGCATTAGAGTTTCCTTTGGTCTGTCCGCCATCAGCTGGACAAGTCGGGGAGTCGTCATTCAAAACCAGCAGTGCGTGTGTCGGTTATGCACTGTCAGGCTTCAACCCACAACCCTCTCTATCGGGAGACGGAAGATGGCATGTGATTGGACTTTCAATGTCCGCGGAAAGACGACCAATGCCGATCAGTTTTGTTGGGGCATCTGCGAGTCGCAGTATAACGAAAACATAGAACGAAGGGCATACAGCACATCCACGCCGGCTGGTAGTGATATGCACACTGCACTGACATGGAGAAGCAATAACCAGCAATCGGATATTGGGGAAGCTTAGTGCGAGTTTTATGTGCCAGCAGCATCACGCCTTTACTAATTCCGCCGGCATCATCGGAATGGCCCATATTCTCGTCATCTCTCCATTCGGGGGGCGTCACGGCCACCAACAATGTCGAGCAATCCTCGTCATCTCGCCATCAACAATTAGGTGCATACATTCTTACTCAACACTTTGGCAAAGGCAGTCACACTATTCGCATGACTGCAATGCTTCCCCTATTCAGCCGGTGGGAGAAGAAAACGATGAGCTGCTTGGTGGTGCTCCAACGAGGCCCACACGCTGCCACCACTCAACTCACACTATATCCCGCTGTGGCGGCCAACTTGGCCAATATTCGTCACACAACCTCCACGGCAATATACAGCAGTACCCAGTCAAGCCTTGGTCCAGTCAGTTTCATTACCGGCGGCAGCCTCTGAGCGACAATACACACCACAGTGAAACAGGCCGTCTGGGATGTACTCGGTCGTCGCTACTTCGAAACCCGAAGACCGCAATGGTTTGGTTGGTCTGGGGCTGCCACTCCCCCCCGCCAATGATTTGCACAGAGTAGCCTGATAAACCACTTTATTTTACCTGGCATGGCGTGGGCAAAAGCAAAAGGCAAACTTGGAAGGCGGCGGTGGGTTTTCCAGTTCCAGTGCAGGTTGCAAATGCACACCACGTCCTCCAATCAGGCTAGAGGCCGGCTAAGGTTGCTTTACATATTACTGCACCCACCACCGCTTTCCAAGGATATATTCCCGCTGACAGCATTCTCCCATGAATGTGTGGTGGTGGTGGTGGTGTGGTGAAATGGCGAGTGGGCGGTTCTAACTATTTATCAAGGGCAGAAAGGAAATGCGGTCGAGTCTATAACCCATCACCTATCACAATACGGGTAACGGATGCATCGATGCCATGCAGAGCAGAGGCCACATTGCGCGCCGTGCCGATATATCGCAGATGCAGAACTCAAGGGCTATGGGTGGACGGCCTGGGTCTAAGAACGAGAACGACCAACCATTGCAGATGCCCACGCTCCATATTCCGACAGGAGGCCCGGGCCGGACAACCTTCCCATATCGGCATAATGATTCTGAGTAAGCTCCGTTGTTCTTCCCCCAACACTCGAGGCAATGCGATACGTTGGGAGGATGCCACGGCTTGCCTCTTTTATCACTTGCCGCTTCGGCTTCTGCCAACTACTGCTTCCTAGTGATTTTCAAGCACCGTCATTCTCCATCCAGCCAGTTTCAAGCGGGTAGCCCCGACATCATGTCTGTATTCGAATTCGATGGCGCCGTACCATTAAGCGCCGGCCTCCGGCGGCCCCGCCAAAGTTATACTCGCCGGCGGTTTTATCACCAGAGCGTCACCAGCCAGTCAAAGCCGAATCAGACCCAGCTTTGTTTTTTTTTTTAATCTTTTTGGGTGTCCTCCAGACCTGAAACGCTTAAAGAACAAAGAGAGCAGATGACTTTCATCTGGTTTGCTCGCTGACGTAGATTTGCGAAACCGGTTTTTGGACTCTCATTCGATGTTGGTGTTGTCCGCAAGCCACGCCACGCGCCAGGGTGCACAACTTGATTGGCAGCGGTGATGCTGATGATGCAGTCAAGCCATACAGCTTGTGCTTGCGTACCCTTGCTGCTACTGTTGTATTACTCGCCAAGCGGCAAACTCGTCTTCTATTTCGTCGTCTAGGTCATACAGGTTGCCCTTTGATGCATACACGACCTCAGTTGATGCAGCACCAGTCGAAATCATCCAAGCTCAAGTGTAAGACACGCACCTTGCAGATGTGCGTTGAGTACTTTGCACTAGTCATGATATTTTCTCTCTCAGCTATCGGAGTTGTCTCTCTCCTACTGCCTCTCCTCGCCCCCCGCGCCGCCGCCTCCGCCGTCACCATCACTATTACCGCCGCGCCTGCGATCCCCTCCCAGGAGCCGTCCTACTCGAAGCGATACATCTTCACCTCAGCCGTGCTCAACAGCACCAATACGTACCGCCGGCAACATGCCGCCTCTGCGCTGCGCTGGAACGCGACGCTCGCCGCCTTTGCGCGCACCTACCTCGATGCCGCCCACTGCGACGACTGCTCGTTCAAGCACTCGGGCGGGCCACACGGCGAGAACATCGCCATCGGCTACGCCAACGCCACTGCGGCGGTCGCGGCCTGGGGCGACGAGCGGCGCGAATACGACTTTGCGCGGCCCGGCTTCGATCACGTCACTGGCCACTTCACCCAGCTCGTCTGGCGCGACACGACGACGGTCGGCTGCGAGCGCGTGCTGTGCGGCGCGCGCGGCTGGTTCGTCGCGTGCGAGTACTGGCCGCCGGGCAACGTGCAGGGGCATTACGACGACCAGGTCCAGAGACAGGTCCGGAATGGTGCGAGGAGCAGAGGCAGTAGTAGCCTAGCAGCCCGGGTGCTGGCGCTCGGGGTTGCAGCTCATCTGTACCTTGACTAGGGCTCGGGTTTCATTTGGGCGTAATGGCAGGATGGAAGAGTATAACGAGGGTGCCTTTCTCGCAGTTGGTGATGGAGAGGAGGACGGCAAAGATGCATCTCTTTCCGTTTTAGTGGAGGATGGGGATGGCTCTGATATCAAGACAGCGAAACCTGTTTCTGATGTGACGCAGCGTGGTACGGTTTATTGCGTCCTGACATAATGTTAACATGACTTCAATCTTGAGATGAAATTAATATACAAGTACACTACAAACTTTAGAGTGATTGACTATAACCATTGACTGATCTTCTAGTCCTACATGTATCGTCTAAGGTCCTTGATCTTGTCATAAACTTTCTCTCTCGATACTCCCCCATCGAATCGCTCACTCGGCCTGATATAGTTGTACCCAGCACCCCTCGTCTGACTAGCCATTCTCTTCAGCACTGTATCTATGAAATGAAATTCCTTGAGCCACGGGCCCAATAATTCACTTCCTACCATGCCATGCTGGTCCTTCTGCCTGGCAAATGACAGGACGGAAGCGGTAATGCCCGCGGCAATGATTGTTGCTACCGATGTCCCTGGCATGGCATTGACAGGCTCACCGAGGCCATTCGCAAGGCCAACGGGCCATCAGGAGGAGACATTCTCCCGAGGGGACCAAAGTTGACATCATTGTCGTCTGCATTCGGGCTAAAAGTAGACGGGTTGCCGTTTGCATTGGTCGAGTGTATACACAAGTCGAGAGTTGCTTGATGTGCAGTTTTTCCAATATAGATCTCAGCGCATGGGACAATTTTCAGTAGCAGACCAAGGGCATGAGTACCGTGCCGAATCGCGTCTCGGATGCCCTTGCTGGCTCTGTATCCCAAAGCGCTACCTATGTTGCAAGGCCGCCGCTCGTCCCCGCGGTTAGAGGCTCAGCAACAGCCAGTAGCTCAAGGAGCCGGGTAGGTAATATGTGAGTAGGCATAGCCAAAGGCTTCCAAATACCCCATCATCTGGATCACAGCGGCGCAGACCACTAGGATGTGCATGAGTGAGTGGGAGCTGCACATGTCGAATTTTCCAGGCCACCAGCTTTCAGGAAACCTCATCTTTCCAAGTCACGTTGTGTTAGGATCAATGGCTCTCCTGTATCAACGAAATGGGAGACTCACTGTGTAAAGCGCGGTCCCGGATAGAAGGCAGCCGATCTTTGCCACCATTGTATAGGTAAAGGCCTTTTTGTTCATCAGGTCTAGCCCGAATATGTCGAGCCCGTGAATCAAGGGCGCCACCACAGACATGCCAGTCGCGACGAATGCTAGGGTTCGCATGGAGCGATATTTATGGCTTTGGAGCTTGTGATGAACGTTCATGATGATGGTCAAGGCCCCGAAAACCGCAATCTGTTGGCCGAAAAAAAGGCCGTGTTAGGTCCGGTTACGAGTCCTAGGATGAAAACAGCTAAGCAGGTAGAGATGGACGAACCATGGACCAGTAAATATCGCGCAGCGTAGTTTCACACCAGAAGATGATGTATACTCCCAAGACAATGTCACTGACAATGAAGATGCCGATACCAAGCATATCTAGCCGGTGGTAGAAATGGTCCACCTCGCAAGAGTGGTTCATCAAAGTATGATACAGGGCCGAAAATGCATAGCAAATGGTGGCTGTAAGCATGAACAAGGAAAAGGTGATGAAATCGGTGGCAGTGGCTCTCGAATACCTGCTGGCAAGGTACTGCAAGACGAGGCACTCGCCGAGGAGGAAGACAACGGCCGGGATGAGATGGGAATAGATGTTGACCGCCTCGTTATGGAGATGGAACCAACTGCGGAACGAGGTGCGGGCCGAGCCCGATATTGGCCGGTAGCCGTGAAGAATCCACTGGTTGTTGTCGTGCTGGAACCATTCCGGCATCTCGTCGAAGGAGAGAAGAGCCGGGCGTGCTGGCTCGCCGGACCGGGACCCGGATGCGTCGTCTTCCATTCGCCGCCCTTTGGATGCCTCTGGCTCCTTGACCGAGACTCGGAGACGTGCAGCGGACGCCATTTACTGTCGTAGTTGGAATGTCTAAAGGCCGGTATTTGAGAGTGAGTAGTATGGGATCGAACAAGTGTTGGTGGCTTTTTCGGCGCCCCCCATCCCGCCCCAAACAAGCCCCCCTCTCTTCGGGACCGGATAGACTCGTTGCCAATCAAAGCTTCAAAGATGCTGATCTCTGCGGGCGTCACAATCGCACAATTTGAGGCGGGCGCTCCTGGACGCTCAGTCCTTTGTTAGAGACACAGGGCTTGCAGCGATGCGCGGAAGATGCCGCCCGCTCCCGGGAGTCTAAAAGTTCCAAGAAAGAATTAGTTAAGTTAATAAAGACTAGCTCCTCTTAGGCTATTTTAATCTTCCTATTATATAATTTATAAGAAATATCATAGTCAAACTCTTGGATGTCCAGCATTGGCCAGATAATCGTCATTGTAATACCGTTGATTGAAGAAAAACAGCTGTGCAACTTGGAGGACGGCTGGATACACCCTTATGGCCTTACGGGGTGCCTCAGTCAAAGACCACGTATAACATTGACCCTTTAATAAAGCTCAACCCCTTCCTTCACAGCCCGTCAGCCTGCTTAACACTAGCATCCATCTCGATTTGCTTCCCTGCTTCCTCTTCTCTCCTCTTCTTGCACACCGGCGGGCATTATCTCGGTGAACATTCTAGGCACTTACAGCAACATTGCCGCCTACGCTTCCTCCCCCCTCTATCGCCATGGCTACCATGGACGGCGACCTTGCTGGAGATGTCTTTCAAGAGGCGCTCTGGCCGACCATCGCAGAGCACGCATCCCAGTGCGTCTCCCTTTTCCAGACGAAACTGGCCATTACAAATATCGTGCCTCATCATATGATTATGGATGACCAGTTTGCGCGTTTCAGACGCTGGGCAAACGAGATGGACGTCTATGGACCGGTCAATGTTTCGCTCGACTACAGACTCCGATACAGTCCGACAGTCGTTCAGATTTTACATCAGCTACTGGACCTTATCTGTGTGGCTTTAGATTCTCGTAAGTGCTGGTCCTTGCATGATTTTGGAATGGACCGTAAGTCAACAATGGTGTGCTGACGGGCATTCTCGACGACAGTGCAGCCAGTCGACGAGCAACGGCCGCCGAGTCCGAACCGGACCAGGGAAATGCAGCGCATAGGACAAGGCAAAGACACAGAAGTGGCCAAGGGACCCGACGGCGATGATTCGAGCGACTCGGATAGTGACTTGGATCCGCTACAAAAGACTATTTCGACAATCCCTTTCACAATCCACGACGCCATAACACGACTCTCCCAAGTCTCCAAAGCTGGTCGCAAGTCCGCAAAAGCCGACCGGGATCGCGAAATCGAACGATACATGGACGATGAAGAGGCAAATACCGCTATAGCTGAATTACGTGACTACACCGACTCCTACATCCGCTTCCGGTTTCCCAAGGCGCCGAGATCGCTTCGCAACGCATTCGGCGAGGCGTATGAGCTGCGACTTCGACGGCTATATCATCAGCGATCCCACCCACGGCCCGGCTCTGTGCCAGCACCGGCACCACATGCGACGACAGCTCGACAATCTGCCGTTGACTTTTGGAACGCGAGCTCTCCAACGAAGGCCCCCCGGGCTAACTCTATTGCAGTGAACAGCAAACGATCGTTCCCTCCAGTACCGTCGTCACCAGAATGCCCGTACTGTGGA
The DNA here is from genome assembly GCA_025583755.1 of Cordyceps tenuipes. Lineage (NCBI taxonomy): Eukaryota > Fungi > Ascomycota > Sordariomycetes > Hypocreales > Cordycipitaceae > Cordyceps > Cordyceps tenuipes. The sequence goes on from JANZYN010000011.1 coordinate 260,288, forward strand.
CTTGTTACCGACTTTACGACCGATTCCATGTCAACGTTTTGGAAGTAAGCTGAGCACTACTTTCTTAATAGTACCACAACTAACCTAATTTGTGTCAGGAATCACGTCATGAGAGACTTGGAGCGCTTTCTTTGTGTCCTTCCACACTGTTCGGAGGGAAACCATGAGAAGACCGCTCCGCCTACGTTTGAAACGTTGCGCTCTTGGATTAGCCATATAAAGCACGCCTACAGGCGAGCATGGGAGTGGGTAGCCCCCTCTCGCGCCCGAAGGATATTCGACGAGGAGAGCCAGTACCAGGAACATGTGGTCAGAGCATGCCGTCACGGAAACTCAAGCCTCGGCTTTCAGCGACATGGCACAACGACCATTCCCCGATACCGTGCTGCACTGCCCCTTTAACGACGATTTCCAGGCCCCAGGAGACCTCGAAGCTCCTCCGCTCTGCAGTCACACATTGCCGGCCATGGAACAGAAATCGCCTTGCTCATATTACAAAAGGTTCCGAGCAACGGGGACGAGAACAGCATCAACTTTACTAGCGACCAGCCAATAGATGATGAGATTGGGCCTGGGTTCACATTCTATGGATCCATGTACAGTATGCTGGACGACGGTGAAGATCTCGTTTTCCAGGACGGTGATGGCGATACCGAGGCAGCGAATGTCGGTTTGGATCTCGAGCGGAAGACCTTACCTCTCCGGTAACGAGGCTCGACTTGGAGGATAGAAATAAAGCAGGAATGGCAAAGTCTCACCACGCCATGCAGGTTCTATACAAATTATTACAGCGAAATTACCTAGCCATGTTTGCATATACATATAAATGTCCAGTCTCAACCCCAGACCGGCGAGCGGCATCCATACGACGTCGCCACCGTGCCGCCCGGTCCAAAGACCTCGATCAAGCCCTCGACCGCCGCCCAGGTCCCCATGCCGGACGTGGCCAGGCCGGCCAGGGCGTAGATGGCGCACGGCACGTGGATGTACCACCGTGCCATGAAGCCGCGCGCCAGCCGCTTCAGCCCGCCGTCGTGCACCACGTTCTCGCCCGTTTCCGGGTCGAAGCCCTCGCCGGGCAGCACGGCGGCGGACTGGACGGACCACCCGAGGTAGGCGATGCCAGGCAGCGAGTAGCTAAAGTTGACCGCGAAGAGGCCGCCGACGAAGCCGACGATGCCGTTGAGGTTGGGCACCGCGGCGGCGATGAGGAACGCGATGATCCAGTACAGCGGGCCGAGCGCGTACCACATCCACCGCCCGCGGCTCGACGCGATGGGCGGGAAGTTGAAGACTTCCTGAAAGACTTCGATGTAGACCGTCTTCATGCCGACGTGAAAGTACAGCACTGGCAGGGGAGGCGGTGTTAGTTTGCAAGGGAGAGAGGGGGGCGATGGCGCATGTCCCGGTCACTTACCAACCGCGATGAGACCGGTCAGGAGGTTCAGGACGTTGTTAAAGGTGCGCAGTCCGGCAGGGTTGATGACCTGGTAGATGACCGAGGCCGAGTACTGCCCAAAGTAGCTGTACACGAAGAGACCGAAAAACAGGTAGATGATGCAGATGAAGGCCTGGGCGAAAATCATGCCTTTCCAAAAGTCCATCGGGTGACGCATCTCCGACATGAAGGAAACGAAGAGAATGGCACCACTGTAGGCATCTAAATGGCGACAGTGTGAGTAAAAATACGGGAGCCGATCATCTCGGGACGAAGAAGCACCACTCACAAACCATGTTGTCAACTCCGTTGAAGATGCCGGCAAAACCGTGTGCTTGCTGCTGGTACGCATCCGGCACGAGGCCGACAAACGTCTTGACCGGGAGTTTTTCCTTGGGCAGGATGGTCGACCCAAAGATTGGCGGGAAAAAGGGCTCATACTTGGCCACGGCGACCATGCTGTCGTTTCCTCCCGCGTTAGCAACACGCGGACCTGGTCCGGCAAGGAAAAGGGTGACTCACATGGAGATGAAGCTGGCAATGTTGAACCAGACGGAGAGGTTGCAGATCCAGCTGAGGCGCTGCAGCGAGCGGATGCTGCCAAAGACCATGCCGATGGCCACGATGATGATCATGCAGACGATGAAGCAGAGGTGCGGGCCGGCGAGCAGGGAGATGACGCGGCCCTTGCTGAAGATGAGCACCATGACGGTGCAGAACTGCTGCAGCGACTGCATCACGTTGATGAAGTGGCGCGTCTTGGGGCCGAAGACGCGGAAGAAGATGTCGCCGTAGCTGAGCATCGGGTACCGCGACGAGTCGAGCGTGGTGAACATGCGCCAGAGCATCAGGCCGCTGAGCGAGGCGGCGATGCCGAAGACGATGTAGAGCGCGACGCCGGTGCCGTATCCGACGCTCGCAAAGACGAATCTGCAGGAGAGGGTGTTGTCAGTTGGCGGTGCCAGGAAAGGGGGACATGTACAAAGAAGGACCGGTCGTCACGGCCCGTCTCGTTGACAAAAACGTACGGGGTGCCGGACCAGCCGAGAATATCGGTGGTGACGAGAAAGAAGATGGAGCCCCAGCCGGCGGTGCGCATCGCCCTGGCAGCCGTCTTCCACTCCTCGTCAAGCGACGCCGTGCTGGAGACGCCATGCGCGACGCTCGGTGCAGCCTTGTCGTCGTCCGGCCGGGTCTCTGCCAGGACCTTGCCGTCTCCGTCGAGGGCGCGGCCCTTTTCCTCCGTCGACGGTCCCGGAGTCGTGGCGGTCGCGGCGGCAGCAGCAGCAGCATCTCGCTCGTCCATCTTCTTCGTTTCGTGGTGGACGCCCTTGGAGAAGCGGTTCTTGATCATCTTGCTCAGCGTCATGGGCCCGCGGCGCTCAAGGTAGAGGCGCTCAGCCTCGCGCTCCTCCTCGCGCTCCACATTGGCCCAGTAGCGAAACTCGGCAAAGGAGACGGTCGGGTCGACGCGGTAGTTGATGCCGTAGGGGCGTAGCGGCGCCGACTTTTCAGGCATCTCGAGCGAGTGCTGGCGCGCAGCGGCCGGCGGCGCGGCCTCGATGGGCATGTCCGACGAACCCCGGTCGCCCATGCTGACGGCGGACGGGAAAGTGAGAGGGGGTGGGTGGTGGAATAAGAGGGTTTGCAGAGAGGGTCGGCGAGGAACAATGGGAGATGATGAGAGAAGACGAGACGGGGAATGTAGCAGGAATGTATGCAAGTTATAACTAGAGCGTAGGGCCGAGACATGCTAGCAGCAGTGATTTAGTGTCTTGCTAGCATGGAATAACCCGAACGAGCGAGCATTGTCAGCATACGCAGACAAAAGTCCTTTGAACTCGGCATCCAGCGTACCAGTACACTGGGAATACGGCCGATACCTGGCCAGGCCGGGGTAAGGTAACCCAAGGTACATATCTCTCTCTCTCCACAGTGGCGCCGCCATGGAGCGCCATGGAGCCCTGACGGAGAGAATGTAGCGGATAAGGCGGACTAGCCAAGCCGGAAGTGCGCTGGTGGCGTTCAAGTCAGGCCCGAGGGCTATTACCGGGAGTTGCTGCGCCGGAAGCAGTTGGTCGGTTGTTTGGCGGTGGTGGACGCGGAGGAAATCCGGGGGGGTTTGGCCGAGAGCAGCCGTCGAGAATTGCGAGAGTTCCAGAGTAGGTCGTGAGGCGAGGCGAGGGCGAGTTCCAAAAGGACCCAAGTGAAACAAAAGTACCACGCCTACCTGGATGGGCGATGAAAATCGATTATCAGTACAACTCAAGGCTTCGCGTACTGTACCCGCTGTCGCTGCTACACCGTTGACTGCAGCTACTAAGTAAAGTACGGGCTACTCCGATGCAGCCAGCTCTTTTATCATCACTCTCCAAGCTCTGGGCGGTTTTCCATGGCGAGTCCTGTATGAAACCAGCAGCTGAGGCGACTTGCACATTCGCACCCAGACTGAGCCAGTCTGGTATTGTGGGTAGGTCGAGTTATTATTTGCTAAGAGGATGCTCTCGAGCACGTCACGTAGTCTTTTTGTCTTTTTTTTCTTTCCTTGGTTACAAGGCTCGGAAAAGGGGCCAGTAATTCTGTTGATCCCCAGTCAGGCTGCAAGGGTGACCCGAACGCCCCAGAGTTCCTCCTCGTGGCTTGGATCCTGGGAGAAAATGGTCTGTCGTACAGACTAGTTAGTCGCTATTAATGAAGCTCTATTCTGCGCGTCATCGGCGTAGCTTGCGCTGTCAGGCTGGATTGCCCATTGTCCAGGTCGGGCCCGGTGCTCTATGTAGCTGAGACGGACGAGGCTCGCACTACCTAGTGCATCGAAAGTACCTCGTACTTTTTGCCTCGTGCCCGTGGGGTGTTGCCAACCTTTCAAGACTGCTCGCAATGATGCTGAAGAACGGCGAGTCGAGGCCGTCGCTTTGTCGAGGCCTTTGGTGTGCGTGGCCGCCGTGCCCGCCACGAGTCGCCCGACCCGGCCCGTCGACTATTTTACTACCATCAGGCGCTACACCGTAAATATCACCGGCTCGTTCCAGCACTGGTCCCAGGACCTTCCCCCAGATCGCCAAAAGCGCTCCAGCCGCACCCTCACCCGCGGCGGCATCGGGCTGTACTCGCTGCCCATCTCCGCGAGCAGCCGGCCGACCGTGGCCCGCTCCGCGAAGCTGCCCGTCGCCACGGCGTATCCCAGTACTGCCAGCGGCCAGGTGAGACACCACCGGAGGTTGTCCTTCTCAAACGCGTGGCTGACAAGCCGCAGCAACGTCTTGCGCTGCGTCGCCTTGACGCCTTCGATCCAGTCCACCAGCGCGCCATTCTCCGGCACCGGGTAGCTGCAACAGCAGTAGATGCTGCAGGCTGCTTTGAAGATGCTCGCCAGAAGGTAGGCAGTGTCTGCTTTGGGCATTGAATACGGTTCTGTCCACGCCTCCGGAGCAAACCCTGCAATGGTATCATATATTTCCTCGGCCTTTTTCTTCAACAGCGTACCGGGCATGCCAAGGTGCGCAGCGCCACGCAATTCGCCAATCTCGAGTATTTGCGCCCATAGAAAGCTAGGGCACGGAAAGTCGTTGCACAACGTAAGTTTGAATGCTTCTGTCAGTTCCTGGTTCGTGAACGTGTATAGCTGCACAAAGCCTCCGCCGTGCCGTGTCAAAGTGTTGCCTATGACGGCGTTTCTAATTTTACGGTTAGTTGTGTTCGGCTCACGCAGTCGTTTCGCGGTATACGCACATTAGTATACGATGAATGGCATTTCCCAAGCTCAATTCGTCCCTGCCGAGAGCAGCTGGTGTTCCGCATCGTCTGAGAAGAGCGAGGAATCCTTCAAGGTGTGCACGCGCACCAGGCAGTGCCAGATAATCCTATAATTCGGGATCGATCAGTCATCTCGGCGTTGTCTCGATATTGGAACGAGAAAAGACGCACTTCAATAGCTGACATTTTGCATATTCGTTGCAACACCTTATTCTTCAGGACGTTGTCAATGTCTGTGATTTGGTGACGCGCAGTCTGGCACGAGGCATTCAAAAGCTGATAAAGACGGCTCCAGAGGTGAGACGTATCGTCAGTTGTACTCGGCATCGGTATCGTTCCCCGAGCCACTCCCAGGAACCGAATTCGCGCGCAGAGAGCAGCCGCGACGATGACATCGCTGTAGGGGTCGAACGGCTGCGGCTGCTGGGCCACATTGTGGCTGCTGCTGGCAACTGCCAAATCTGCATTATCACTTTTGACTACTTTGTTTCCTAATTTTCAGCCTGGAATTAGCAACTCTGCTCATGAGTTCAAAAATTTCCCTGTCGTGGGCAAATGGAAAGCCCATCAACAGCTTCTTGGTAGCGTGGGAGGTGGCGTACTGTATGCGACGGCCTCTATCACGGCCCATCCTTGAGGGATCAACAACGGAGGAACTTTTTCAGATTCAGTCGTGGCATACCACAATTCAGGTCCGGTGAATACGGCAAAGTTGTCAAGGTGCAGGCGTTCCTGGCGGTGCTTGGCCAGCTTGTGGTCGTCTGGAAGGACAAGCTCGGTGTTTGTCAGTTGCCCCCGGAATGTCCCATCCTGATCAACCACATAGCGAGCGGTCAGCGGAAGAGGCTCGAATCCAATCCACTCTCTCCGCTTTGGAAACGGCTCCTTTGTAGCAATGATCTCCTGCGGATGCCCTACATAGTGGCACGCGACGTTCCGCTTTGCGCAGCTTTTGCACTTTGGTCTCTGCTCGTCGCAGCGCACCCGTCTTACTCTAACACTGAGATGAGCATGTCGTCCGAGTCTCTCCTGGATGCCCGTTCTCGTCGGTTTGCATGCAGGCACCCCTGGGCAGAGTAGTCACTTACCGGCAGCCGAGGCAGCCTGTCCTAGTCTTGGTAGCCCACTGCCTGATTCTCGGGCGCGGCGATGAATTGTCAGCTTGGCTATCCGGCGATGTACTTCCCATACTGCATATTTCTCCGAGATTCGAAAATCACTGCAGGATCACGAATTTCTATGTCTGTTTCCTTCACATGCATTGATGACGTTGAAGCGCCGCCTGGGATTCAGCCTCATCCAAGTGTGGCGATACCTATAGGCTATGTGGCGCTGGAGAAATGATCCTCCGCAGCCTACTTGTTTATTATTTATTAGTTGAAAACAGCCACTCCCACAGCAACAACTTTGTTTGTAATTTTGTAACAAAGTACGACCAAATTTCGTAGTCATTACGCGCAGCCGCGCCCTACGCAATGTGACTGCCATCTGTTGGCTGCATGATGTGTCTGCAGACTGTCAAATTGAATATGAGCGATTCACAGTAGGTATTATATACAGCAAGAAAGCTTCTTTTCTCTCAGTGGCGCTTCTCTATCTATCAGAATCCAGCCTGCCCTCCCAGATTTTATGCAATCACGGACCCAAAACTCCAGGAATTATCCCATCATCGCTCCGTTCACCACCAGGTTGGCTTATCACGATTGATCCAGTGTCTCACATCATCATACACCTCAAATTTGGTGACAATGTCCTTGTCGGCGAAGAACGCTCGCAGGCGCGCCACCTCGTCGTCGCCGCCCTCCAGCAGCTCGCCCCAGCGCGATCGCAAGTTCACAATAACCTCAATCCGCTCGAGGTTGGGCAGCCTCTCGGCACGAAGCTCTTCAAACCAGAGAAACATGCGCTCTACACAGGCGCTATTGCGCGGTGCAGCAGGTGTATGGATGACGAGCGTCTCCAGCGTTTCGGGAAGCGAACTGATGAGCCGCCAGACGGTGTTGCCGTTCCGATATTGCGCTTGATGATCTTCGGCATAGAAACCAAGTATGTCGTCGTATGTCCCGTAATCATTGTATACTCTTGTGATCCCTTCCGGGACATCGTCTATGGGCTCATCCTGGTCCTCCTCTTTATGGTTCCTTTCTTCGGTGTCTGGTTCAGCATCTTCCGTATCCTCCTTCTCCCTGTCTGACGTTTCTTCTTCTCCTTCGTCTCTGTCGTTATCGCCTTCAACATCATTCCCGTCCTGTTCGTCTCCTTTCCCGTCCCCATCTTCAGAGTCCTCGCCATGCGCTTGGTCGTTTTCTCCATCGTCTTCATTTTCGTCTTCACTTTCGTTTTCATCCTCATAATCGCTCTCTTCTTCTTCTGTTTCAAAGTCCTCTTCTCCGTAGCCAGGACCAAGGGCCCCGTGTCCATTAACAAGAAACACGGTACTCAGCTCCAGGTGCTTCAACCGCGTGAGCCCCCGCAGCGAGCTGTTTAAAACTTGTGTGTCAGGCCAAACCTGATTCCCGATGAGAGACAGCTTCTCCAAACTCCCACCTACCCCTATAATCAAGTATTGCAAAAAACTGTCAGCATCAAAGCCATAGCCTACCTCATCCTTCATAGAGTACTCCATCTCAAAAACGCGCAGCTTCTTCATTTGGCTGAACAGGAACCTGGCAGCGGGGTTGTAAATGACATAGTCTTCGAGTCTCATGACTTCCAAGTTGCGGCCGATGGCAGTAAAAGGCATTTCTTCACGGGGATCGGTTGAAAACACTGCACACCAGTGGTGCAGCTCTCGCAAAGAGTCAAGCGCCAGGAATGGGAGCAAGGGTTCTAAATCAGTACCACCCTGCGTGTCAACTTCTGCGCTCGGCTTGATAACGCGAAGTTTTTGCAGTGGTTGGAATTTCAAACTTTTATCGTTGGCATTCTTGACGAGGAGTCGTAGCAGAGCAACCACGGGGTTTGGGGTCGTAGAATCAGATCCTCTCATGACATCGAGGTTGCACCACTGGGATGGCATGGTCAATGTCTCAACATTGACGAGAAGAGAGGCGAGAAACGCGATGCCAAATTCAGCTTGACAATCTTCCTTGCTCTCATGATCCACCTCATGCACGATTTCGCTCAGCCAGAGGGCGTGGAGCCCATCCTGACCGTCGCTGAGCGATGAGAGATGCGAAGAGCCATAAATCAAGGGCGCAAGCTTGCGGTTCTTTTGCTCGATATACTCGTCGTCTATTTCATCATCTTCGCAAAGTTGACGAGTTTCCAGATCAAGGTGAACGATGTAGGCGGCAATGACGGGATCCGCAGCAACTTCGGCCAGCAAGTCAGAAACCTTGGCCACACTGGGTGTAAAGGAGAAGTTGTGGTATTTCTTGCAAAGATCGATGTGTCTTTGTCTCACAGGAGTTATCTCATTGTATAATCTCCTGCATGTGAGAGAGAGGTCCTCGAAGCATGGCAACGAGTGCTCAGCGATTATTGCCAATACCTCGGAAGGTAACTGAAGGAGGCCCATGGCAGCACAGACAAAAGGGAGGAAATGAAACCAGAACGAGCGCAATTGTACGAAAACAGGTGAAATTTTGATGCTGGTTCCAGGCGACGACGAAAAGTGAGCAGTGGATAATGATAAACTGTCGTTGGTACTAAACGAGCAAGATGGCTTGGCGGCAGCCTGATCCCAGTACTGGTGGTAGTCAGCCCCAGCCCAACTTGAAAAGGAAGCCAACAGGCAAACACAAACGGGCTGCACTTGTCATCAAGGGTTAGTCCTGAGCAAAGTCGTATGGCAACAGAATAGACATTGTGAGGAGATGTATTCTCAGGCTCAGGTGAGGTTATACACGGGATGGATCTTGCTCTTGCGAGGAAAACAACTTTGCATATTGCAGCCATTGATTGCCTGTACCTGACTTAAGTTGGAAATTTTTCCGAGCCCCTCAACTACGGGGCATCAAGCTCGATAGCGTAGACAAGGCCGGATGTTAATGGCCGGATGTAATTGCAGATTCCAGGCCCATATGCTGTTCAGAATTATCTTCGTCTTCTTTGATGGTGATCCACCACAATCTCCGCCTTGGCCCTTCGTTGCATGCAAGTTACAAGAATGGCGCTGCTAGTTGTCTTGTTGCCTGTTTTTCGGCTCCGAATGCATTGATGGCATGTCGTCGGTCACGGGCGTTACGGACGCAAGCTGTCAAGCTGAACAATTTCCAAATGCAGCCTCTGCACAGTACAAGTAGTCTCCGGAGCTGGAGAAATAGCTGTATATATTATTTGGTTCGCTGAAATGAAGCGCAGTAGCAGATGAGATATTCCAATAGAGATAAGTAGTCGTCCGTTCTTGGACTCGTAGGTGTAGTAGCGGTGCTGGGATCGTGGATGGTTGTTGACACACACAGGGCCCGAGATCATTTTCGCAGATTGTCAAGTCTTGCCTCCAAGTCGTTGTCAACGGGGTCAATGTCGCCTCCGCCTCCGCCTCCGCCAACCGCCTGTGCAATTCTACCCTCTGGTTGGGCTGGGTTTCCGATCGTTGTAGGCGTCTCTCCGAGCTGTGCGAGGCAAATGTTAGCGGGCTACCAATGTCTGGAATGCTGAAACGTACTGCTTGGTTGAACTCGATTCCAATGTCCTCTAATACCTGCTCAACGACCTCGTCACCTTCCTCTTCAACGCCAACATCCATGGCGTCGTCAACAGCATCGTCCATCATCTCCTGCCGTTGCTCCATTATGTCGTTCTCTCGTTCGAATTCCATGGCGATGCGTTGCAGCTGTGGGAGGTTCATGGACTTGTTCATGCTTCCGAGCGCCATGGTAGCGCCCTTCATTGCTTGCATCATCTGCTCGTTTGTTCGATACGTCTGAGGCGGGGGTCAGCAAACAGGGCGGCCGGGTGTGAGGATTGTTGATGTGGCTGTACCTGCAAGCGCAACGAAATCTGTTGCAGCTGGCTTCTCATGCCATAAAACTTTTCGATATATCGCCTCGTACGTACGAGGTCCTTGGCCTGGATCTTGCAGGCGCCCATCTGGCCGTTCTTGGCGCTCGTCTTGATCTGCTGGATGAGCGTCTTTTCTTGCTTCTCCAGCTTGACGCGGGTCTGGTCGAGCTCGCGGATTGCTTTATCGAGCATGCGCTGGTTCTTGCGCAGACGCTCTGCCGGCGTCATACGCTTGCCAAACATCCATTCAAGCATCTTGTGGTGGTCAGCGACTCGTCAGGGCCGATGCGATGGACAGCTGCGTAGGGCGCTCACATTCATCTTGTCGCGACCGGAGGTTTGGTCGGGCACGAAATCTGGCGTTTCGGGTACTCGGTCAGGTTATCGGGGGCACATCCAGGCTTCAATGTCACAATGGGAAAGCTGGAGGAGGAGCGAGGAGGCGGCGGTGGTGATGCAGCGGATAGATGGCGGGACAATACCGTCTGTCTCTGTCTGCCTGCTTCAACGACGTAACCGCCTGCCTCTTGGCGACTGGGTCCACTTTAATTAAATGGTAGCCTGTCGTCAGCTGCTGTGGTGGTTTTTTTGAGCCGCGATTGCGATGCTGCGGAAATAAAAATTGATCGAGTTTGTATTTTCTCAAGGCATTTATTATTATTTCAGACGCTACGAAAGCATATGCAAGGCACAAACCCCGACCATCCGCAGGCTACTGAACTTGTATACCCCATGCCGCGCTCGCCACCAGTGTCTGTGTCCTATCAGGATCCGAACAAATATTACAAAACGCTACAATAAGGAAAGGAAGAAAAGGACCGGACAACAGAGCCAGGGATTCATTACTAGTGCAATGCAATAAACATTACTAGTCCGCACTTCGCAGTCGCAGTGGTCGTCATAGCTACCTGGGTACGGAGTACGGATAGGGAGGTGGTAGGTAATGAATAAGTAAGTGTAGGCAATTAATTACGGCAATTACCAGTGTCTCTTCACAAGCTTACAGTGGACTCGGTGCTGCATCAGCCAATCACCAAGCCACGCTCCCCAGCGGACATTTGACATTTCGCCTCCCCAAAAACATCACGCCACAGTTGTCGACACGCCTTGCTACTTCGCATCGCAACCTCACGAAATCTTGCACCGTCTGTTGTTTAGTACTTCTCCCGAAATGGTCTTAGCCAGGCTTGTATCGCTATGAGCCAGGAGTATGCCAACGGGAAGGGCAAAGCCCCTGCGCCGCAGGACGCCGAGCCCGACGCGAATAACACCGCTCACCACCCCAACGAGACCAAATTCATGACAGTCGGCAGCGGCGCGGCCTCGGAACACGCAGCGCGACTACAACACTTGATAGACATCGATTCCGGATATGGCGGAAGCATCGCGGGCGATGAACAAAGCGCCATGGCGGGCGCAAATTGGGATGCGCCCATGCATCACGAACGACAGTCGGGAGTCGTCCATCAGATCTGGTACAACCGCCAGCGCACAGCCCTCGGCCGCTCGATAAACAAGGTCCTAGAGCTCTTGAACAGTCTTCAAGAGACAAACACTACATGGCCTGCACACTACCCTTCCGTGCAGCGTTCCGACCTGGAAGCCAACGCCACTCGACCGGGCCTGCAGCGAGTCAGCACCATGGCCCCTGATGCCGCTGGCTCAACTTCTTCGGCGCAAGCACAACCGCCAATGCTCCGACGCGCCATGACATCTCTCCAAGATACCACCGCGGAATCTAGCACCGCCGCCGAGCGAAGAGGAACTCCAGAACCCCGGCTCGTCTCTCCGCAGATCGCACAGGAATTCTCCATTCTCAAACTCGACTTGAAGCTTGGTTCCCTGCACCACACCGAATTGGTCCACTCCCTAGAGAAGCACTCGATTGCTGCTCTCCTCGACGGCAAGATTGCCTCCAGCATCAAGCACCTCATCTCCCTCCGTGAACGCATCGAAGATACTACGAGTAAGGTGCTCATCACCGGAGACTTGAACGCTGGCAAATCGACTTTCTGCAATGCTCTCCTTCGCCGCAAGCTGCTACCCGAAGATCAGCAACCCTGCACTGCCATCTTCTGCGAGGTGCTCGATGCCAGGGAGAATGCTGGCTTAGAGGAAGTACACGCCGTCCACAAAAACGCCATCTACAACCGGAACGACGAGAGCACTTACGATGTCTTCACACTCATGGACCTCGAGAAGATTGTCGTCGACAGCGACACATACACACAATGCAAGATATTCGTCAAGGACAACAGAACCATTGATCAATCCCTGCTCAATAACGGTGTCGTCGACATCGCACTTATCGACGCGCCAGGCCTCAACTCTAACAACACAAAGACGACTGCCATTTTTAGCAGGCAGGAAGAAATTGACGTGGTAGTATTCGTTGTGTCGGCAGCCAACCACTTCACACAGTCTGCGACGGACTTTATTGCCACAGCCGCCGCTGAGAAGGCTTATATCTTCATGGTCGTCAACGGCTATGACAACATCAGAGACAAGGAGCGCTGCCAAAGGATGATCCTAGATCAAGTAGGCAGACTCAGTCCACGCACACGAAAAGAGGCCGATGAGCTAGTCCACTTTGTGTCCAGCAATGCCATCCCCGTCAGCCCATCGCCTCCGGGAGGGCCAAGTGGCAGTGGTGGCGGTGGTGGAGATGATCCCAATGATGGTGACAAGGGCAAGGGCAAGGACTTGGACAAGATTCGAGACTTTGAGGCCTTGGAGCAATCCCTACGGCGGTTCGTCCTTGAGAAGCGCGCGAGATCAAAACTTGCTCCTGCCAAGACGTACCTTGTCAATATCCTCAACGACGTCAACACTCTTGCTCGAGTCAACCAAGAAGTTGCCCGCTCTGAGATTGACCGCGTTGCTCGTGAGCTCAGAGAACTAGAGCCTCAGCTAGAATCGAGCAAAAAGGCAAGGACCGAGGTCGATGACCAAGTCAGCACCAGCATTGAAATCACATGCAAGGAGGTGTATGATGATACCCGCGCACAGCTCACCACCGCCATCGCGGAGTCTGGAAACACCAGGTACGACGTTCCTTACCCCGGATTGTTTGGTGCATTCTCATACGCCGACGATCTGAAGGAGGCCATGCTGTCGCAAATATCAGAAGCTGTCAACATCTGTGAAGACCGCGCCAGGCAGAGGACGATGCGCGGAGTCAACACCATCAAGCAACTGGGATTACTGCACATTGGCGATGAGTTCCAAAACCTCCACTTCAAACCGGAGGTCATGTTCCGTCGCAAGCGTGACGCCCTTGCGCGCAACGTTCACATCTCGACACAGGTCTGGGACTTTTTCGATTGGTCAACCATTCTGCAGAAGCAGGAGAAGCTCGCCAGCACCAGCATGGCCCTGACAGTTGCCGGTGCTGTTGTGCCGCGCATGATTGGCATGGGCAACTGGATGGACCAGGCCCTCACTGCGACCAAGGTCCTAAGCAACGAGAACCTGCGCCAGCTCATCCTGCCCGGCATCGTCATCGCCGCCGTGGCCGCGTCCGCGTACGTGCTGCAGCAGATCCCCAACTCGCTCCCGCCGCGGCTCGCCACCAAGATCACGCAGCAGCTGGCCGCCATGGACTATGTCCACGGCAACTCGGCCCGCATCGCCTCGTCGGTGCGCAAAGTGCTTCGCTACCCGGCCGACAACCTGCGCGTGCGCCTCGAGCAGAGCGTCAAGGAGCTCGACCACCGGCGCGACGAGACGGTGCAGACGCGCGCCGAGAGCGAGCGCGCGGCCAACTTCTTTGGCGACCTCGCCCTCAAGAGCGAGATGGAGCGCAGCAGGGTCAACGACGTCGACCTCGACGCGCTCCCGCAAGGTGTGCAGTGAGGAGATGGGCCGTGATAACTGCGCACAGCAGTCCGAATCGGCCTGTGCGGTCTGTACGATGAACATGGGCGCCGGGGTACGGGATAGCGGCGGACCGTGAGAGATGTGCTGCGCAAGCAGGAGTCGGCGTTGGACATTTGCGGTTCTTCTCGTGTGGTGTAGTCTTGCTATTGCGCACCTGCGGCAAGTTTTTTTACCAGCAATTCTTTTTTCTCTGTGGGTATATATAGACACTTGAACGATGACAGCCCTCGTTCTTCTTCCCTCCCCGTCTCTCTCTCTCTTTTGCTTTTTACGATGACCTTTTGGCGGCTTGCCAGGACATGACTCGACAGAACCATTCCGCTCGTTATATATTACCGCGGTATTCAATAGCATGGCAGTTTACATTTTTGAACCAGCGTCTTGAAATAACAACCCAACATTCTCCATTGCAAGCATACTTCAGTGACTCCCAGCACCATGTGGTGCACCCCTCGCCTCCCACCCCCCTACGACGTCCACATAATGGACCGAAGCCACGCCTTGTCCTCTTCGCTGCCAAAGATCGAGTCGATGGCTTCCCGCGCCAGCGAGCAAACCGCCTGCCTATCCAGGTGAAAGTGCTCCGCCGCCAGCTCGTACTCCTTGGACAGCGGGCTCCCAAACACGCCCACGTCATCCGTCTACCTCCTCCCATCGTCAGCAATCTCTCTCCCTCTCTCTCCCTTTCTCACAACTTACCGCGAGCGAAATCTTCGGCCCCTCCACCCCCCGCCAGTACCCAAAGTGGTGTCCCGCGTACCCGCCCGTGACCATGCCCGCGCGCACGTTGCAGCTCAGACACAGCTCCAGGCACAGTCCCCTGCGCACAATCTCGCGCCGCGCCTCCTCGTCCTCCCAGATGACGTGCCCCAGCCTACCGGGCCGCCACCCCAGCAGCACCGCCAGCTCCTCCCGGTCGCCGCCCGCCCGGCCCTCCGCAAAGTGCACCGTGATGCCCAGCCCCGCCGCCCGCGCCGCCGCAAACGCCGGCGTAAACTCCCGCACCGCGCCCCCCGGCCGCGCCGTCGGGTCCCCGCACAGATCCACGCCCACCACCAGCTGCTGCTGTTTCCGCGACACCGCCGCGAGCGCCGCGATCGTGCTGGCCGTGGCGGCGTCGTGCCGCCGGTCGATGGACAGCAGGAGCCGCGCGCGCGTGTCCGTCTGCGCGCCGTTAAAGGCCGCCAGCGCGGCGAGCACCACGTCCACGTACGCGGCGGCCGAGAGCTGCGGCGTGGCGCGCGGCGTCGTCCGCAGCTCCAGGTAGGCGACGCCGTCGGCGCGAAAGGCCTCCAGCACGGCGGTCGTGGCCTCGGTCACCGAGGCGGCGTCGGTGAGCAGGTTGTAGATGTAGCTGCTGAACAGCGGGAAGAACCTGAGCGGGGGGCCAAAAACAAAAAAAGAGTTCAGCGATCCCGGGGTGAAAAGGATTTTGGGGAGGGGGGAGCGCTCACGACTGCACGTCAAAGTCGTACTTGCCCTCGGGCATCACCTCCAGCGGGTCCTGGAGGTCCGTCTCGCCAGCGTCCTTCTTGCGACGCCAGATGTCGTGCAGCGTGCGTCTCGAGACGCTGCCCGTCAGGTGGGCGTGAAGCTATCGCGGGGTAAAAGGGCACGCAGGCAACGCGGTTAGTTAGTGCAGGTGCAAGGCGGACGGAATTCGCCAGGGGGGGGCGCAAGGTAGACCTCGTACCTCAATCTTGGGGAGCGCAACGTAGTCCATGTCTTTTCCGCGTGTTGTTTTCGATTTGACAACGAGGCCAGGGAAGATGAAAGAGACAGACTTGAAGCGCAGTGTCGCTCGCTGGTGGGCCCTAGGCCGACATTACACAGGTCGGCCGGCAGGTGAAGAAATGTCTTGCATGTCCATACCTACTCCGTTCGCCACGTCAGACGGCTGATCTGTTAGGTGTCTTGACAACTTTTCACCCTGGCTTCGTGTTCGTTAGCTTCCAAATCAACAGGCAAAATCACAAAATATTGGTTGTAATCGCCAACTTGCTCGTTCATGACACATCAGACAGCATACACTTGCAAGTGTTTAAACAGTCCGATACTTTGCGCCCTGATGTTAAATGTCTGACATGTGACCCTCTGACAGGGTCTCTCCAGGCTCTTGAATCACTGGGGCCTGCATGTCGATGAGAAACCATTCCATAACGGCCCAGGCCGAGCATGGAAGCAGACTGAGCCCGGTCATGGCCTTCAACTCTCCACGGAGACGACGGGGGAGATAACTTTCAAGTGGAGTCGATATTCAGTGATGCAACAATTAGAAATCTCAAGCGCAGGCGAGGTACCGTGGTAATATACATGTGCAGACCCCCAAGTCTCAAGAGAAAATGCTGCGAAATGGTACAAACGCCTCAAAATTGGCAACCTCATGTGCAAGCGTCCGCCCCCCAAAAAAAAAACATGAATGCTGCAAGAAATCCTCTTCCCTGCTTTTTTGTCTATACATCCCAAAAAGAACATGTCAATCTGCCAACCTGCCAATCTCCTCGGCAGCCCAAGCTGCCGCGAAAATGATGTACTTGAAACCGGGATGGGTCGTTTTTCCATAATGACAGCCCTGGCTGTTTTTCTTGCTAATTTTACACGCGGTAGATCATGTCATCGTCATGGTGAATGATTCCGGAATCCCCATCTCCATGGCGAGAATGAGGAACGGCCTCTCTCCTTTCTTCCTTATATGTTGCTGTGCGAGTCGCGGGATGGCGCCGCCGAGAGTTTATAGGGCAGGTTTGGCCTGGCCTTGGCCCTCTGCAGCGAGTGCGGCACCGACCTTCTCGGCAGTGCTCTGCTCCTCGCCGACGGCGGCGGTGAGCATGTCCCCGCCGCTCTGGCGCATGTTGTACTCCTGCTCCATCGCGGCGTACTGCTGGTCCTCATGGAAGGCCAGCGCAAAGGGCAGGCCCACGAAGAGGATCGAGGTGGTGATGACCCAGGCGCTCTTGCCGCCAAAGGACATGGCGCTCCACACGCGGTTGGAGACGGCACTCGCGCTGTCAGAGATCCAGCTGCGCGTCTTGGGTGGAACGATGTCACGGAGGGCGTACAGGCGCTCGGCGAGGCTCTCATTCGCGGCGTCAAATTCGGATTCGTTGGAAATTTCGGACTCTGTGCAGGCGACAGGTTAGCAGGAGAGGTGTGAAAGTGAAGGCCTGATGGGAAGCTAGTGCTGCCACATAGGGGGCCAGCGGACGCGGAGCTTGGGCAGCATACCAGTATCTGTGTAGTCCTCGTCGTCCTCGTACTGAGCACCGGGATACTCCTGGAAGTGCTCGTCCTCGACTTCGGTAAGGGTAACCATGGTGGCGGCTGTGGATTAAGAAGGGATTATGTAGAAAGATCGGTTGTGATGACGTCGGCGACGGCAGGAGGGTCGCACGAAGGGTGGTGTTGTAACAACAGGTCAGACGTCCTCGGCAAGCGAATGCTTGGAACTATCAAAATTATGGAATACAGGTATCGAAAGCGTCGGGGGCGAATTGAAAGTCGGCTGGGGATGATCGATTAGGAGCTCCTGAGAGTAGCTTAAAAATTTCGGTCCTCATCAGTTCCTTCTAAGAGCGGGTTCCCTTTGGTCGCCTCTGATTTGCCAAAACTAGCGCTGTGTCACGTGCACCATGGAGCTTCCTACCCTATACCTGAGCAATCGCAACGTTATTGTAAGCAAGGTAGATAGATGACTTACACGTTATTTGCGTAAAAGTGTGAAACGGGCAAATGCGTGGTGTTTTTGATTGACTTTCATCTCTTCTAAAAAGCTTTTGCGTTTTCGTCTTGCAGCTGGGCAGATCCTGATTGCGGTTTGGAGGCCGACATATAAGCACAAATATGTATACAACTAAAGCGACGGACAAATGATGAGGATAACAATGAATTACAAATGAAAATACAGTTGTAATTGAATTCGCCACATGCATGCTGCAACCCTATGTATCCGTCCAGAGAAAAAAAGATCATGCTCCTATCCTGAACGCCAGATAAAACCACATACACTGTTCAACTCGGCGCTCACACGTTGTGGACATGCAGGTCAACCAACCCCACCACCCTCGACCCTGTCAGCGCTCCTCTCTCCAGAGCATCCTCTGGGCGACAACGCTCTCTTCCTCCTCGCCATAGACCCCCCTGTGCTGGGGATGCAGGTAAGCGCTCTACTCCTCCTCCACGCGATAATTCCCCGGAGACGCTGGCCGTGCCGGCCTCTCGGGCGGTTTCTGGCCGACGCAGGGGTGCCAGCAGCAGCACAGCAGGGCGAGCACGAGGCCCAGCGCGACGCCGACGAAGAAGCCGCGGAACACCGTCTGGCCGACCGAGCCGCCGCCGCCGAGCCGCGTCATGGCCCGCTCGAGGCCCACGTCGCGGGCGGTGATGGCGAGAGCATGCTGCAGAAGCGGTGATGGCGGCATCGTAGGGGGTCGATTTGCGGTAGGGAAAGAAGCGGTGGTGCTCGTCGTGATCCGTGTGTGCGAGTGTACGTGCGGGCTGGTCTTTTAGAGGTGGTCTCTCCGGGCG
Source organism: Cordyceps tenuipes (assembly GCA_025583755.1). Lineage (NCBI taxonomy): Eukaryota > Fungi > Ascomycota > Sordariomycetes > Hypocreales > Cordycipitaceae > Cordyceps > Cordyceps tenuipes. The sequence goes on from JANZYN010000011.1 coordinate 278,835, forward strand.
ATTTTGGGTAATGAGGGGGGCGAGGAGGAGGAGGAGAATAATGGCTTGACTGTGTTGCGTTTGTCCTGGTCGAGTTTTACGATGGTGAAGACGTATCGGATGCTATCATGTCGGCTCGGTTGTCCCACTCGCACTGATGGCATTGACGGGAGTAGGAAGCGTTGGAAGAGTGCCCGGGTTATTTTGTTCTTCTGCAAGAGCCGAGCAGCCTTGATCCTCCCATCGACAACGTTCACGGCTCTATTATGTGGTGGTGGTGGTGGCGATGGCGATGACGATAATGATGATGATGATGATGAGGAGGGGCTTGTGCTGGAGGAAAACGTTTGTCATGAACAAGGTAGGTCGCACGAATAGCCCGGCGGTAGTAGCAGCAACCCGGCTCTTTCAGTCGTCACAAACTTTGACGCCTTGTGTACGTTGCAGACGGTGCATCACGTCGACAAATAACGTTGATGGGCCACTGCGTTTGTATCGTGCCATCGTTTCCTTTGTCTGCCTCATCTGTCTACCCGCCGACCGACAGTGAAGGCCAAGTGACCAGGCCATGTACCACCAGCAAGTAGCTATGCTATGATCCTGGAGGATAGACCGACGATTTCTCGCATAGAACTTGATTTTCATAAATTTGAAACTTCCCTGGGCAATTAGCATGGAAGCTGTTGGGTGGCCTGCCTGGGTGCCAGCAGCAGAACAAGAGCGGACGGGCCAAGCTTGCCACACTAAATTATAATAGTTGCAGACCACAGCCCGCTCATTCGAGCATCACATGTCGAAATATAAATATAAACCCTGTATATATATATGGCTCTCCCGAAAAGCTAGCCAAACATTTCCATTAGCCCGCAAGTTTGAACATCGGAGGCATTGCCGCGTTACTAGCTGAGGTGTAGAGCGGCGTAAAGAGCGTCGTTTGGAGTATTCATAGCTATCTAAACTAGCGAGCAATTACGCATCAGCAAATCCGAAGCGAGCATGTAGCCAACCATGTTCAATATATTTGCCGGCTGTTTAATTGCGCCGTCTCTAACCTGTAGTGTGCAGCGCGCTATTGGCTATTGGTCACAATGCAGTCTGTGATGTGATGATCTGCACCACCCAACGAACGACAAAACACACTGCCATTACCAATCCCTCCAACAGTTCTTTCCTTAGAAGATAGGGCAGGGAATTAAAACCAACTCACCCGCCTTGCAAACCGATGGAGGTTTACTTTGATAGCTGGAAAACCAACCCACGTCGTTGCGCCGCCCAAACAGGCTCCAAACAGGCTCGAATCGACATGCAGCGCCTGGTCATCGTCACCACTGTTTAGAACGGGATAATTCGTTGAAATGGCTCCTCTGGCCTACGTATCGTGTACTTATACACACCCCCGAATCGTCATCATACACCGTACGTCCCGTGCCTGGCGGGGAACCTGGACACCATCTATCTACCCGCCTTCGCAAGGCTGAAGGCATGCCGTTTCTCTACCACGGCAATACTGTCACTGTCGTCATCTTCTAATATGTCGATAACCGCCCAGTCTATTCTACTGCAACTCCATAGCCCTGCCAACCTCGACTCGTCATGGACGCCAAAATCAACACGCGACAGTCCGTTGACTCTAGCAGCCCGCTTCTCGCCAACGCCGACGGCAGCAGCTACGCCTCGGCCTCCTCCTCGTCAACGCTCACGGACGCTGCCGCAAGGGACCTCGTGGTGCAGAAAAAGAAGACCGCAAGCAAGAAATTGAACCCGGAACACCCCGTGTCGAGCATGGTTTTCAGCTGAAGCAGTGGTGAGGAAGCCTTGGCCTGTGCCTTCAATCACACACACACACACACACACACACACACACACATATATATACGTGTATATATACACACACAATAACGAAGAGAGAAAGAGAGAGAGAGAGAGAGAGAGAGAGAAACCGTACGGAATAGTCGTATACCCCAATCAATAGCCATAGGCTACATCAATTCATGCGCTAGACGAAATTTATACATCCAAAGACGACCCAAATGTTGCCCTTTTATTCAACCATGCGCGCACTTGCCGTGTGCGCGCAGCCATGCTTACGATGCCCCAGTAATAATAATAAGAAGAGAAAAAAAAAAGGGAGAGAAGGGGACCAAATATTTCAACCAGATAATGTAAAGATGTGAATAGAAGCCACCAAGTAAACCAAACCTTGCTAGCGCCATTCTATATGATGCCACCGGGCGGGCCATACCCTGACGACGTGCCTCCTGCGCTGCCAGGGTCACCATCCACCGGGGCACTGGTCGTCTTGCGTAGCATAAACATGGGCTTCTTTCCTTCCTTATCCAGCTGCTTGAAGAGAATCAGGGGCTTCTCGTCCATGGCCAGACATCGCTCCTGGTCGCCGTAGACAATGTACAGGGCGTACTGATCCCAGGGAGCATTGATCTGATACTTGCGTAACGCTGCCGGTAGAACCTTGTAGCACGGGTCCTCCATAGAGACCCGAAACGACTTGAAGATTTCTACCGAGCCAGGTGGGTGATTCGGGGTGTCGGGCACAGGTATCTCGCGCCGTCGCGAGGTGCTTGGGTCGGTGTAGTTTCGTATTGACTGTGTAGGCGCTGTATCGCTGCGGTATGAACGCGAGGCAAGCGTCGTGCCGCTCAGGTAATTTCCTGGCGATGTGGGGGAGGGTATATTAGGCGAGTAACTCGGCGATGAGGTGTTGTGGGAAGAGCCATTCATGGCAGCAAGATGACTCGACGACAGGACGGCGCGTTCGGCGGCGCTGGCCGGGTCGAGTGTTTGCTCGGCAATACTTCTTTCGTGACCAGCCTGTGTGGGTGATGAACTCTTTGGCGTGGCTCCTATCAGAATTTTGCGGGTAGAATATTGACGTTTTACGCCTCCAACGCCAGTGCTACCGCCCGGAGGCGTTGGACCAGGGCTGGAAATGTTGCCGGCTTCGTATGTATAGCCTTGGCTGCCAGATGCGACGTTGGGCAGTGGCTGCTGCGCGTCCTTGGCGATTCGAAGGGCGGGCAAAACATCTTCGCGTAACCGTCGAAAGTCGTCCGTCATGCGCCGCAGGTCCCCTTCGAGCAGGTTCATGCGTTCGTCTCGTAGCCTCAGTTGTTCGACGAGGTGCTTGATATCGTTGAGCGTGGCTGTAGCGTACTGGGCCTTGGCATCGGCAGCTGTGACAAGTTAGGAGAGGCAATGTAAGATGGCGCAGTACAACCTACACATTGGTAAATAGTGATCTGACTCGATGGGTATATCTTGTGCCTTTTTCACATCGTAGACGCTCTTGAGAATGGTCAACCTGTGACCTACACTAGCTATCCCCATGCTCTTGAGGTCGTCGTGGAGTAGGGCGACCAGGGCTTCCCCTACGATGCCATTCGCTTTGCCATCATGTTAGCTGTTATCACGATATGCGGGGCAATTCAACCTCGAGGTTCAAGGGTGTGCATACCGATGAAGCGGTTGGCATACTGATCGAGGCCGATGTTGCTGATAAACTCGGCACACTCCCCGCTGGTCCATTCTGAGATATTTGTCTCGGGCAGGCGGTCAGCACTGCTTTGACGGCAATATGTGGTGGGCGTGTGCTCGGTGGATGTGGACAGCTCAGAATCGATGGGGGAAGCTTCTGAGTCGCCGACGGGGGAGTGGCCGCCCATGCTTCGCTCGTACTCGTCGTCGGCGTCCGACTCTGCGTAGGCGGTGCCGCCTTCGAAAGCCATGACAGAGAGTGCCTAGTAGAGGGGCGATTTCGGGCTGCAGGAGAGGTTGAGATTTGTCGGGGACCCTCGGCAAAGCTGGTGATTCAGCTGGGCGCGAGGGGGAAAGGGGCTCTGCAATGCAGACGAGGCGAGAGGGGGCGAGCAAGGTCGCCTGCTAGCGGTTCAATTTATCGTCGGGCGGGTAGGTTTCTCCAAATGCTGGACAATTTTCGGCTTCAGACGCGGGTAGTAGGCGGTGTTGGAGCGAAGGGCGGATGGGCGGACGGCGGAGACGCAGGCCTGATTTTGGGCGAATGGATGCGACAAGATGAGGAGACGCAGATGCGGGGGCTGTGCACGATGAGCGGCTCGAGGTTGAAATACGAGGTGGGCAGTCTGATTGAATCTGCAGGCGAAAGTTGCGGCGGTAAGGAGCCAAGTCAGAGCTTGAAGAGAGGGGACGAAAGGGTAGCGAGTCGTCAAACGGTAGTGGGAAACTGCGGTTGTTGCGATCACGAGGAGAGGTGCTGTGTGACGAGAGCCGAACCAGGTGTAGGCGAGTCGAAGAAAGAAGCGGAAAGGTTGGATACACAAGGCCAATCGGCTATGGAAGAAGAGGAGGAGCAAAAAGGAAAAGGAGAAGGGGAACAAAAAAGAGTCGCAGATCGGAATGGGTGTGATGGGGGAGAGGTTGAGTGGTGGATAGAATGCAAGGCAATGCAATGCGGCCAAACGGGAGCGAGGGCAGCCAGCCAGGAGGCGGGCGGGGAGGGGCGGAGAGGAGAGGGAGAGAGATGGATGGCGTCGGTATGCGCTGATCACTAGCCTCTAGGTAAGTAGGTGGTTTTAGTCGTAGTAGGATCTGAGTTGGGTGAGTGAGAGGCTGAGAGAGGTGAAGAAAGATGGAGATGGAGATGGAGTTGAAGATGGAGATGGAGAGAGGAGAGCGCCAGTTTGGTTAACTTAGTAGGTTAGTAGGTAGTTGGAAGGAATTCAGCCAGCTCTAAACAAAGTGTCAGGTCACTGAGCGCAATGAGTGGCAGGTACTGGCAGCAACAGGTCAGTGGGTGGGTATTTTCTGCCGCCTTGATAGAGGGAGGGGCACATGCAGGACTCCAGGAACAGGGCGCGCACGAGGTATCGAGAGACGACGGCCTATGGCTTGGAGTCCTTGCAGCCCAGCCCAGCGGGTGAGATGCTAAATATAGCAAGACTGTTCACAGGACTTGGGGGATTTTTTAGCTGTGCGAATAAGATAAGGTAGAGGGCCTGAATGAGGCGCCATCCGTGCAGAGGTTGAGCTGCAGCCTGCAGAAAGAAGCTTGTTGCGGGCGCTAACAAGGGAAGGAAGGGGAAAAGAAAACAAGAGTGGCCAGGATCAGGGACTAACATTACTTACACGTGTACAAGGCACAAAAGATTCAAACAGAGAGGCATTTGAATACGTCAGAGGGATGCTTCCCTGATTATCAGTACATACCTAGTAGGTACTACGGTAGCAGTACCTACCTAGGGAGAAACCAATAGGCCCGTTGGAGTCTACCGGTCCACTAACAACGGGCTTTTACAGCGGCTTTAACTGTTATTACCTATTACCGCCCTTTTTTTTTTGTGCCCCTGCCCCCTTGCAAGCCACCTACAGCTTACAGACAGACTACTGCTGAACCTCATGCCAAAATTAACAACACGGCACTGCTAACACACCACACACCACCCACAACACACCACCAGCACATACATATGTGCAGACAAACGTCTATCATCTCTTCCCATAAGCTTGAGATGCAGTCATAACTTATTCATTTCCTCTGCAGCTGGAGCCACCCCCATCACACGACAGCAATCGCACCAAGCCACTCGCACAACGACACATCTACAGACAACCCCAGAGATCCCAAAACACCCGTCTGCCCGGCAACCCCACCACCGCCACCAACTCCAACTCCAACTCCTTCAATCGACAACTGAAATCCTCCCTTTCGGCTTGTTTGGGTAGGTAGGCATCCCTTTAGTTCAGTCGACCAACACGAACATTAGAAAAAAAAAACCTCATTACTCGTCGCCCTGTCCACGTTCCTCTCCGCGGCTCCCATCTCAGCCCATGGGAACGACGGGGACGGGACAAAGACCTTCTCGTAATAAAAGCAGCATCCTACGACAACTTCTCGTTACTGCCCGGGACACACACCCCCCCTGGCCCGTTCGCCATCCCTATCCAGAAAAGAAACAGAAGACGGAAGCGCGCAGAGTCTTGTCCCGCGGTTACACAACACTACCAAACGTCCACAAGGTCCGGGGGTGCCAAAGGAAACAGGCAAACCCGCCTTACAACAACAAAAAAAGCATCTGCTTTCCCGTGTCATTCAACCCAACAAAGCCCCTCAAACCTCGTTACGCTCTGTCTCCCCCCAAAACCTGACTTGTAGATTTTACCTTTTTTTTTTTTTTGCAAGTCGCATTGACGCTTGTTGCGCATAATCCACCGCCGCCACCAAGAACTCAAATTGTTATGCTTCCATCTTACGATTGCGGGAATTCGCCTTAAAAAAACAAAGACTGCCCGGAAAAAAAAGAAATTAACCAGAAAATAATAGATAAATGCAACAAAAAAATTGTAGATGCTTGGGGCGGGCATGACAAAGGACGCATGATGCATCAAGCAAAGCTCTCCTCCCCCACACACCCAACCAAACTTCCTGCACCTGGGATAATATTGAAATCGCCACGTATCATGGGGGCTGCATGAGGAAGACGGAGGAAAGAGCAAGAAGAACATCTCATGCCACAACAGTCTGCAAAGTGACAGCCCGCCCCCAATCTAAACAACCTAACGTCTCTACACACCCTCGGCTCGATTTGTAGATCCGCCGCAGGTCAGACAGCCATCTTAGTTGCACCTCAGCTTAGAACGCAGAAAAGGAGAAAACATCCCGATCATCGTCAGCAGCCAAGGGAATCCTTCTTCATCAGGCTCCTCAGTGGTTCAACCCTTGCGTCGCCAAGATGGTGCCTGTTTGCGATTCCACCCATTGCCTCCACGTCCTGTTTCACATTCACACCGAGCAAATCACAATCTTCGCAGTATTCAAACAGCCATTGATTATAATTCCGAGCAAAAATAGTCCATCGCAATCCTAGTGGTATAGATTGATATTGTAAATAATCACTGGCTATGTACACTCCGGATAACTCATGACCAATCATTTCATCTCATCCGTCTACTGCCATGCAACATGCAACATGCCACCATCCCGTCCACCCCCGTACAACTGTCGAGGTTAGAGTCTGTTCCCAGACTACCAACATCGAATTGATTAAAAAATGATTAATAAAAATGCCGCCCAGCTAGGCCACATTCGCGTCCTCGCAGGTACGCTGCGCTGGACCAAAGAAAGGGTAAAAGGCTTCATTCGCGGCCGCATCAGTCTTCAACACCACGGCTCTATTCAAAACCAACCAGCCAATCACTCAACGCCTCGTGTATGTGTTTGTCGTCCTTTGCAGTCGAATTTGATGAAATGGGCAATATGATATAAAACAAGAAAAAAGTTCCAACGCCTATGTAATGCTGCATGTTTATCGGAGTGGGAGCTTGGTGTCCTCGACACCATGGCGGATGACATCCTCTACCTGCCATCGTGGCGGGTTCACCGGGATGCCATTGGCTGCACGCCATTCACGCTCTTGCTTATGTGTCATGGTGGGCAGATTCTTAGGGAGGTGAGGAAGGCCACCCGCAACACCCGTCGAAATCTTGAGCTGCAGCAGCTCAGCCACCTCCTCGCAGGCAACCAAAAGACGGTCCATGTCCTCCTTATTGTGCGCGGAGGAAACGCAGAAGCGGGCGCGTGAGCTAATCAAAGGAGTGGCAGGGTATCCGACGACGACAACAGAAACCTTGCGCTTCAGCATCTCGTGGCTAAAGGCAGGCATCTTACCAGGGTGGTACAACAAAACAGGAATAATGGGGGAATCGTCGTGGCCGTACACAATGTAGCCCAGACGCTTGAGTCCGAGGCGTAGATATCGAGAGTTGAAGGCGATGCGGCGCAGACGCTCCTCACCTTGGCCAGGGCAAACCTCACCAGTGATGAGCTTGAGGGACATCAAGATCTGCTGAAGAACACAGGGAGCGGGGGACTCGCCAATTTGGGTGGAGGCATTGGTTGCCCGGAGCTTATCGATGATGGCCTTGTCGGCAGCAATGTAGCCGCCGTTGGCACCAAACGACTTGGTCAGAGTTCCCATGAGAATATCGACCTCAGCAGGGTCGATTCCAAAGTAGTCGCAAACACCACGTCCCTTAGGACCAAGAGCGCCAACCGAGTGAGCCTCATCGACGAAGAGATAGAACTTATACTTGCGTTTGAGAGCAAGAATGCCGGGCAGGTCACACATGGTGCCTTCCATGGAGTAGAGGCCTTCGACAACTACCAAAATCTTCTTCCAGGGTCGGTGAGTGCGGGGCTGTCCCTGAGAAATGGCCTCTCTAAGGACACGCTCGAGGTCGCGAGTGTCGTTGTGGCGGAAAGACTGGATAACAGCACCGGAAAGACGGGCTCCGATACGGATAGAGGCGTGGTTTAGCTCGTCCGAAATGATGAGGCAGCCCTTGCTGACGAGGGCGGGAAAAGAGCTGGCGTTGGTGACGTAGCCCATAGAAAACACCATGGCGGAAGGTTTGCCGACAAAGGAAGCAATTTCTCGCTCAACCTCGAGGGCAAGCTCCGAGGTGCCGGCATCAGCTCTGGGGCTGCAGAAACTGACGCCGTAGCGCTTGACACACTCCTCGACGGCATCGGCACAGGGGCCGCTTGACTGGGCGAAACCAAGGTAGTTGTAGGAGCTCATGTTGAGAGTCTCGGTGTACGTGCCTGTGTACTGGTACGATAGGTTGAAGTCGTGGGAGATGCGGTCCATGAGAGTAATATAACGGCCGGGGACGCCCACAGTGGTACGAGCGAAGCAATCATCGAGACGACGCTTGAGGCGGCGGGTATAAAAGTTGTCAAAGTCATCGTTGAGAGGGGCGTAGCCGTTCTGCACCTTGAGCGCCTGATACAGCTTCTTGTCTCCGAAGCGCTTGCCAAAGAAGTCACGAATGTGGCCAAGGAGGATGAGAATCAGGTAGCTGATGTACGTGGTGAGCAGGTAGTAGTAGGGAGGCTCATCTTCGATGGGGGCCTCGAGGGGCTCGCCGTGCGACTTGGAGGTGTAGAGGTGGGAGGGGCTGCTGAGGGGCCCAAATTGGGAGTCGGCGATACGCTGCCTCTCGATCTCCTCGGCAGTCTCTGGCCTGAAGATCGTGGTGGTGGAAGTCTCGAGGGTCTGGTCACCAGCCATGGCACTTGATAAAGAGATGGTGGGTAGCGGAACAGTGGCGGGTGAGATGGCAGCAGGCGAGCCGTTCAAGGGCTGTGGCTGGGAGTCGCGGGAGGCAGGCTGGGGAAAGTGAGGCCGATCGATGGCAGACTGGTCGGCTTGATGTTGCATGGCGAGCAGGGACTTTTGCGCGGCGGAGGGGCCGTCCTTGGACTTTGGGCTGGAGGAGAAGAGCTGGGAGAGGCGGTTGGACTTGGAAGTGGAAGAGCGTCTCTGGCTCTTGTCGGACTGCGACATGGTGGGAGGGGTGGAAAAGGGATTGTGAAGTCGGCGCGGCATGCTTCTGGCGAGAGGATGCGAAATTGATCCTGGAGAAGGAAGCAGCCGACGAGACGAGGTCTGAAAGGCTCAGGAGCGGGTTGCGCAGGAACAGGTGAGGATCTTTTTCGACAGGGGCGATGGTGGAGAGTCGGGGGCGGGTCGAGCGACGGAGGTGGTATGGGCGAGGCGAGCTGAGAAGTGGCCGAAGAAGGCAGTCAGCAAGCTGCAGATGAGTCAATTGCAAAGGGCACAAACAGAGGGTCAATAGATGGAAGCCATCTGCATGTCTGGGTAGAGGAGGGTGCGACGGATGGTGGATGGGAGCGCAAGAATTGGGCGCAGGGAGAAGAAGAAAGGCTCGCGGGCTGGCTAGCTGGGCCGGTGGGTTGTCCCCTGAGAGGCCCCCTGTCGCGATGGCAGAATTTCGGCGGAAGAGCCGGGGATTTGGCAGCTCGGGGCAACAAGGTGAAAGAAAGCACTAGGCTGAAAGGAGGCGGAATCGGTGGTGATTCCTTGGAAGAAGACGACTGATATCGTGTGATTTTGGACGGACTCTTACTCGCGATGCCTTGCTCACTGCACTTTCGGAAGCGTTAGAGCTGGACGTTGAACGCGAACCGTCGCGGGTTGATTGTGGCTAGCGTTTGCACAACGGGCAAACGTCAGCAGAGGGGCGCAGGGAGCTGCGTAGGAATCTGCCGGATAGACTAACTAGGTAAGAATGAAAGAATGGAATGATTCCGGGCAGAGAAGAAAAGTAAGAGACAACCTCGACGGATAAAAGAAAGACAGGCGGCAAGACAGAAAGCGGCAACCCGGCCTACCGTTCTCAGTCATCAATGACGCCAATGTGCTTGGGCTTGCTTGACTTGGAGTTTGTGAAAAGCCGCAAAGGGCACAGCGAGAGAGGCGGACCCGCAATGTAGGTACCTGTCCACCACTAACAGTCGCTAGAAAAGAAAATAATGTCAAGAAAGCGTAGTGGGGTAGGGAGGCCGCAACAAGCGCTACAAATTTAAAATTAGGGGGATGTCGCCTAAACCAGCTTAGCGTTCTTTGGGGCAGGTATCCGTACATAGATACTTTTTAGTGCCTGGTATCGAGTTACATAGCACCGACCTACCTAATAACCAGCTCCAAACGCCTATGTACCTATTGGCATGCTCTAGTTATCCACAGATGCATGATTGATGCACACCTGACTGGTTTTGTGCAGATGTGCATTCGATGAAAAATATATGAGATGTGATTGAAGGCAAAGAAGCGAGATATTATGCCGCATCAAACTGCCGGTGCAGCCGTCGTGGTATCTGTAGGTTGCCTGCTAGACTAGGTACATCCACCAGTCTGGCCTCATCGGACCCCCCGGACTCCGGTTGCCTCGACTTGTTCTCATGACGATGCTACTCATGATGCTATTATCATACTGCCCAGATTAAGAGTTCCACCTCAGCACCTCAGCCACCGGTCTTTTCCATCCTGCCCCGGTCCGGTATCAAGACCCGGCGTATGCCTGTATATGGATTGTTCACATATGCATGAGGCGACGGCATTCCATCCGCGGCATACATTTCACAGTCTAAAAATCCTGCGGTCGACCCCATACACTGGCATATCCTATCCCAGTTTTCCTTTCGGTACGGTGGGGGGTTTTTTTTTGAAGCTCTGATGGGCCGCCCTGGTGGTTTGTTCAATATCACCTCCGGAGTATAGAGGCACCTGTTGCACCAACAGTGCCGTTTCAACAAGTCGTTCTTGAGTTGGCTTCTTTCAAAGCAAGTATTTAAATTAAATTTAAATGAAAAGAAGAAAAAAACCCACGTTTAGAAGCAAAGCAAAAACACGCAACGTACACTTACTTAAACAATGCCGGTGGCGCCCTGTACGGATACCGAAACCCGCAGTATGGCGACCCGGTCGCCTCAGGCTCACAAACGGCTGCGGCCGCCACTAACGCCAGCCTCATCGAAATTTCCGCCGCCGAACCACGAGCCGCGTTGGCCTCAAAACCACGGTGTCGCTCAAAGTCATGTCCCTCGCGCGCTCACCGTGCCGGATACGGTACGACAGCGTCATCCTTCTCCTACCGTGCCAGCAAATTTCGTCTCGTCGCTTCCACGTCTGCGTTTCGCAAAGGAACCACCAAGCAGCCTCCTCCTCCGCTGCCGCCTCACCACCACAACTGAAGCGCGGCCTCGAGCTGCTTATAGGGAGCAAGACGACAGCGGTCAAAAACGCCACCTCCAAAGCCGCGGCGACGCGCTACATCCTCGGACAGACCGCTGACCTCCCCATCCGGGCGCGCTTCGCGCCCTCACCCACGGGATACCTGCACCTGGGATCGCTGCGCACCGCGCTCTTCAACAACGTCGCCGCGCGCGCCAGCAAGGATGGCGGCGCGTTCATCTTGCGCATAGAAGATACGGACCAGGTAAGATTAAATCCTCGTCGCCTCTTGCAACGTCACGATCCAACAATCTCACGCCAACCCCCCTTTTTTTTTTTGCCAGAGCCGCCTTGTCCATGACGCCGAGGCGCGCTTACTAGAAGATCTCTCCTGGGCCGGCCTCTCTTGGGACGAGGGCCCTGACTGCGGTGGTCCGTACGGGCCCTACCGCCAGGTATGTCTCATCCACACCCTTTTCTCTTGCCTAGCCAACCGACTGCGTCAACGACGCTGACAACGGAGACAAGTCGGAGCGCCTACCCATCTACCAGAAGCACGCCCAGACGCTGCTCGAGACCGGCCACGCCTACCGCTGCTTCTGCAGCCCCGCGCAGCTCGACGCCCAGCGCCAGGCCCTCCACGAGGCCGGCCAGCCGACCCTGTACCCGGGCACCTGCCGCGCCGTCGAGCCGGCTGAGTCGTCCCGCCGCGCCGCTGCCGGCGAGCCGCACGTCGTCCGCTTCCACGGCGGTGGGGAGGCAGGAGCCCGGCCCTCGCTGCGCGACGCCATCTACGGCCACTTCCAGAAGAAGGAGCCCGAGGAGGACTTCATCCTACTCAAGTCCGACGGCTTTCCAACATACCACTTTGCCTGCGTCGTCGACGATCACCTCATGAAAATCACCCACGTCATCCGTGGAGAGGTACGTTTGCCCGCCCCCCTTGCTCTGCTTCCTTCTTCTATCCATCTTTTTTCGTACGTGTTTTTTTTTCATACCTGTTGGCTAACATCAGGATGAAAAATGAACCAGGAGTGGCTCATCTCCGCGCCGAAGCACGTCGCCCTTTACAACGCCTTTGGCTGGCAGCCGCCCATCTTCGCGCACCTCGGCCTGCTCGTCAACCCGGACGGCACCAAGCTCAGCAAGCGCAACGCCGACGTCGACCTGTCCACCTACAAGGCCGGCCGCGTCTTCCCCGCCGCGCTGCTCGCCTGGCTCGCCAACCTCGGCTCGTCCTTCAGGCCCGGCGTCAAGCCACCGCGCTCCGTCTCTGACATTGCCGAAGCTGTACGTAATCTCCCCTCCGCCCCCTTTTCTACGAAGAGACAGCCTACTGACCAGCGAGGAAACCCCCCCCCCCCCCCCCGTATAGTTGACCTTCAAGTTCACCCGTGGCGGCATCAAGCTCAACGTCGAAAAGCTCGACCACTTCAACGCCCGCTACCGCGATCTTCTCCTCCGCGAGCCCCTCGCCTCACTCCCCCCCCGCGAAGCCGCCTTGCTGCGCACCCACCTTCTCGCGCCCACCCGCGCCGCCATCTCCTCCGCCGCCGCCACCGGCGTGCCCTCGTGGCCGCGCACCGCCGGCCCCCTCGAGCGCGTCCCGCCCCTCCTCGCCGACGCCACCGCCGACGCGTACGTCCACGCCGTGCTGGCCAGCCGCGACGGCGGCTTCCGCGACGCCGCCGACCTGGTCCAGCAGCACCCGTACCTCTTCTTCCGCCCGCCGGCGGACGTCCACCGTGCCGCCGTGGCTGCCACCCCGCCGGACGCGCGCGTTTTGGACGCGCTGCGCGGCCTGCTGGAGCGGGACGACGACGGCATCTGGGACGGCCGCGACGGGCAGCGGATCGTGGAGGCACTGCGCACCGTCCTGGATCGCCAGGGCGTCGACCCGCTGACGATGCACAACGTGCTGCGCCTGGTCGGTGCGGGCGGCCAGGATGTCGTGTCGCAGAGCAGTGGTCGCATGCTGGCGACGCTGGGTCGGGACGAGTGGCGGCACCGGCTACGATGCGTCCTACAACTTGTATAAAAAAATGACGACTCTCTGTCGCTGCACCGGCGGCGGTATGTATTACTGTACCACTACTACATGTATCCAGAAAATAATTACACCCAATTCATGGTCAAACAACAAACACGTGCCACGGAGAATAGTAACAACGACTAGGCAATTGTATGACTCTGTTATTCATTATGTTGAGATGACGAACGGGCTTTGAACCGAACAAGAAATCGGCAAAGCAGATCAAGATGACAATATATGAGAAAATGAACTGAGAGATAGTACATAGGAAAACATTAAGTCATTGCTTGCTACTGAGAGATGACTGTGTATCCTCGTCAACGGCGGAGCGGACGTCATTTGATGCAGGCTGCGATGAAATAAAGTCGTAGTCAAGTGGAACGACTGAGCATCCATCGCCCTTACCGTATAGAAAAAAAAATAAAGGAAAATAAGAGAAGAAAGGGAAGAATAACAAGGAAATACAACGGGGACCAGCACGGCATGTAATTGCGTGGGGTATACAACTGGCCAGCGTCTAAGCTTCAAAAATCCACACCTAATGAAAACATCAGTTAGCAATTGGTTTCGTAGATAGCTACCGAACACGAGAACGACGGAAGCTGACTGCTTGGCGAAAGGGGATTATGCTCCTCGGACGAGACTTACCTCGAGCTTTCCGATCTCCTGCCTTTGTCTCCTTGCTTCCTCTTTGGCGCTTAAAATAGCCATTTCCAGATCATCTTGATCAGCCATGGTGATCATGTCGCCTTTTGGGGTGTCTTCGTCCTTGAACTTAATCTTGAAGCGGCGGCGCATGCCAAACTTGTCTCGGATGCGGTCGACAAAGTCGGGAAACTCAACTGCACCGCCAATCATGATGTAGCGGACATCTTCGGCGTGGACCTTGACTCGGAACTTGCGAACATCGGGCCGTCTTGATGTGTTGCGTGAGCCATTGGACATGGAGCCGGGGCCGCGTCGGTTTCTGGAGACCATTTCAAACTCTGCTCCATCCAAGGAGCCGTCATCATAGTCTGATGGGCCATCGTCCTCCTCTTCATATCGTGATGGCCGTCGGCGTTGTTCTTGTCTGTTGCCGCCTCTCGAATCTCTCTCCCTGCGGCCGGCGTACATGTCGTACACGTCGTTGTTGGCGTAGGAATCTTCTTCAATCGTCAGGGTAGGTCGGCGCTGCATCGGCTCTCTTTGAGAGAAACCACGCGAAGGCATGGCACTCGTCGCAGACCGTGTGGCGCTGGGTCGGCCGTCATCCGGGGAGAACGCCTTTTCGTATTTTCGATTAGACTCTTGTGGTTGAATGTTTAATCTTGCGAGCGTGGGCCTGCGGACTGAAACGCCGCGGGATGGGCCACGATCGTTCTCTGGTGGGGGAGTGGGAGGGAATACATTGCGGCTGGTGCTTGGTGGCTCGGATTGTTGTCTCCGAGACTGAATGCCAGGTTTAACCAAGTTTGTAGCAGCAAACGATATGTTGTCAGTGGGCCGGTCATCTTTGACCTCTTTCTTGGAAGCCTGAGGAAGCTGTTAGTCGAGAACCTTGGGGCTATGGGTTGGTAGTAAACTTGCGATTTTCATTTCCGACCCAGCGAATCCTGTGAAGGCATTGGACCGATCCGACGCGGCGACTAATCTTGCTTTTCCGAGGTAGTCTTTTGTCTTGAGGTTTCGGACCTTGGCCTCGTTCGGCCGGTATACGACACCGACAGGGATCGAGAATACGGTATACCCCTATCTCAAGATTAAAATTGGCTAAATTGAGTTGATTGTGAGGCGTGAGACTTACATCAGCTTCTTCACGGATCGCATCGTCAATTACATCATGGTCCTCGACAACCTTTTCCTTGACAGCAAAGGTGAGATCCTGCATGCCAGCCTCTTTCTGCTGGAGGTAGATATAGCAGAGACCGCGGTTGAAGAGCACTTCGCACGAATACAGCCTGAATAGTAAGCCTAATTGCGCATAATCAATCATCGTATTGCCGCGGAGGTAGAGAAGTGTATCGTTGAAATTGGCGAGGGCTTCTTCAAAGTCGCCGAGGAGGAAATTGGAGACACCTTGTTGAAAATAGGCGACGGCCAGATATTGGTCAAGACGAATGGCTCGCTGGTAGCATTCAACCTATGATAGGAGTTCAGGTTAGGGTTTGAACAATGAAGCATGCTCGAGAGCTGTGCTGACATACGGCTTTTTCGTGTTCGCCGAGGGTGGCATGAATAACACCCATATTGAAAAGAATCCTGCTGGTATCGCCTATCTTTTCGAAGTCGGCGAGCGCCTCATCAAATTCATTATTATCATATCGTCCGAGGGCCGAAACCCACGTCTCGATTTCCTGCATTCATGGTGAGTGAGAGGGGTTGGTGTCATGGGAGAGGGCGACGAAGCTTACCAGCTTCAGAGACATGATGAATGACCCGAGGCAGGAACAGAGACACGGCTGGACGGTAAATAGGCAAGTTTACGATAAAAAACAGCCCCGTGACAACAAAGTCCAAAGGTAGGACGGAGGGGAAGGATGAGGAACAGAAGCGGAGGGGAGCCAGAAATGCTGCAGGAAGATGTAGTGGTGCGGCTGGGGTTGCAGCAAGTCGGGCGCTTATTAGTGGGTGAGAAGCACCAGTAGAAGGCGAGCGATGCGGTGCGGCCAAGTATTGGCTGCTTGGCGGGGGCGGGCCGTGTGGCTCAAAAGATACTATGTAGTAGCCAAATTAGCAGGAGGTAGGTAGCCACGGAATGTGAGGCAATGTAAAAGAGGCGGTGGGTGGGTGGCGGGTGGATTGGTTGTGTCGTTATTACAGTGATGCAGGCGGTGGGGATGCAAGCACTGGTATTAAGAGGTATGGAGGGTATGTCTGTACCTTGCTTGACGGGGACGGATAGGTAAGGTATTGATTGAGTCTTGAGGCACGGCAAGCCCAGGCAGGGGTCGGACCCTGTTCCAGACAATAAGGTAGCACTGGAGTCGAACAAGGCAATCCCAGCAAATGAGAGGTTCCTCCGGGCTTCGGCTCTTGCTAGTGCAACACCGACAGCACAAGTGTTGCGCGTAGCTCGACAGTGACGGCGTTTTCCCAGACTTGCCAAGAGATGATTCGCGTCCAGTTAGCTTTTGATGAAGATGTCCGTTGCATTCGATGGTTGGCAGAGGGGTGGCGGTTTGATGTCGAGGTCCGTGCAATTCCAGACGGGCGACTGGCGATTGGTTTGATCGATCGAGCCGTAAAATGTGCGTCGCGGGTGGCGGGACTGGAACAAAGAGTGCGTCGGCCTTTCTTTTCGCCTCAGATGATGAACAAGATCCAACTGCAGCGTTGCTTGCACAGAAGAATAAGGCTGCCGGAGCCCAAATTGGGAAATGGTCGAGTTGATATCCTCGTGGTCGACAGGTATCGGCTGAGCGCTGCTTCGGAAAGGACAGGATCGCTAAGCCAGCTGGAGCGGAAATATCAAGAAAGATGACAAGGCCGCAGCAACTATTGATTAAAGCCAAGACGTCGGCGAATACCACTTTGCTGTCGCTCGTGTGCTGCGTCGTCTGGACCGGCCGTGGACAGTGGTGGGTGTTTGCTCTCAAAGAATGCCAGGTAGCGAATGCACTGCCAACCGAGGGAGAGGGGACGAACAAGGTGGCTTGCAGAAAGGGGCCCAGAAGGTTGAAAAGAGAAAGCAGAGCAGAGAACTTTGACGAGGCCGAAAAAAATTGCAATAGGGAAGCTGGCACTCGCAGGCGTGTTGGTGTTGAGGGGATCAGAAGCCAGCTAATAGGTAACCTAATAACTACTCTACTATGTACTACAGATTATTAGTTGGCAGAGAAGTGGAGGTATGCATGAATGACTGGCTTGCGGATAATAAGCAATGGTCTACCAAGAGCCTGCAGGGGACCATCGCAACCCCTCTACCTGCAATACAACGGCCCAACTAAGAATCTCCTCGTAATAACATACTAAAATACCAATCACGGTGGTACCCGTGTACGAGAAAATCGGTTTGCCCTTTTGCGTGTGCGTGTGCTTGTGCTTGTTGCTTGCCGGTTCATGTTCACAGGTACCTCCCTACCAAGCCACAGCCCGCAGCCGCTAAGGTATTTCAAAACTGCATGCGACGTTGGGTGTCGGACCAGCTTCTGCGGCGGCGGCGATAGGCGGGGGGCAGCAGGACAATTCTGGGTCTGTCTTCGTCTGTGGCAGATAACACACCTCCAAACCTTCATCACCATCAATCGCAACATCGCTCCAGTCACCGCCTACCCATCGCCTTGTGTTGCCTTGCCTTGCCTTGTCACAAGGTCGGTACCTCTTTTTAACCGCCGTCCTACCCATCGCCCCCATCGCCGCCGACTGTCTCTCACTCACGTTATTAGCACACCCACCCAAGGAGCCTGGTCCCCCCCTCCTGCTACAAGCCACCCGCCATCCAGAATACCCTCCTCCACTTCCAAGTCTGCAGCATGCCGGCATCTCGGTGCCAACACCCTCGCTCGCTAAGTAGGGGCGCGCAGGGGCCGGCATTCGCCTGACTCGGTCCCGACATCGATCCATCACATGGCTTTGCAGACGTTGGGCGTGTGGGATGATAGATCTGAAAACCTACATAGGTCGCAGGCTGGCTTGCCAATGACAGGACTAAGTTATGCCGTCGGCTTGCCTTATCATAGGGATCAGCTCTTTGCTGTTTTTCTTCGTCTTTTTCCAGCACCAAATAACCCGACGAGCCAATAGCTATGCGCGGCTCAAGCCACGACCGGCCTGCATGCGTCCTGGTTGCTTGCTGCAAGCTCAACTGCGGCAAACATCCCCTCGCCAAGACGTCATTGCATGCTGCAGGGTGATGAACCCTCACTTAAAATTTAAGAATGGTAACACTGATGAGACCATTTCTGCAGGTAGATGCAGGTCCGTTCTTAAATGGCCCGATGCGACACTAGAACAAGCTGACCGGCCAGCATTACAAGAACTCAACATGACCGGGGAACTTGCGTACAGTCCAGATTGCAGTACATAGGGTCCACAGACAAGCCCAGGGCGGCGGCATGGAATGTCTGTTCCACCAAAATGTCAAATGTATGGGGTGCTAACAAAATGTCCAACATCCCAGACTCTGTCCATATCGTGGACCGCCCCGGCCATACCGCGCGGACCTAGATCCCCCCCGACTACTGTACGCCGGAAGTGGACTCTTTTCCATCACAAGTCATATCCTCTGTGGCGCTCCATGGTCCTGAATTTCAAAAACTTTCATCATCTGCCCAAGCCTTGATTCCACCAGCCAGACTTGGCTTCAGACATCCGCCAGCACTGAGGGTTGACAGTGTCAGCCACCGCCAACATCACCGCACTGGAACGCCACCCAGGAAACCAGTGGCGTCCAGCAAATGATGATGTGATGGCCAAACCGCCACTAACAAATGCCACCATGTTCTAGTCAATTCAATGCCGTTAGTGTGTTGCGATCTTGGGACACTGGAGGTAACACCATCACTCGCCCCAGCTAATAAGCGCCCAAGTTCGCCCCTGCACCCTCCACCAATGTCCATCGATCTCAATGAACCCTTGCCCGGCCTGAATACCTCTTTCAGTTTAGCTGTCGTCTCGAGTTCTCTTGCAGATTTTCTCATGCCGCTTCAGAAGCTTTGGCATGTGGACGACGGTAGACTCATGCTTCCGAGCGCAACAGCTGGTTGCTAGCAACCGGACTTGGCATCCAGCATGCCCCTATCCTGACCACGGATATGACAATGCACAACAATATCGGCACGTGGTCAAATCCTCCAGGTTTGGCGCATGGCCCATGCTTGCTTGCATTTCTCCGTTCAGCAATCCATCAACCTGCGCCCTAGCTACAACTACGTTATGCCTCTGCTCTGGCCTATCAAGACCTCGAGTGCAGCCGACCGGATACAAAGATTGCCCATGGCTGGATCCATGCACAAATGTTTCTATGTTTAGCTTCGGACCCCCAACCGCTCTCTATGGCTTCATCACACAGTCGCTGGCCATGTGATGAGGCATGCGCAAGAACGTGCGTTTCTCATCACACCGCGTTGTTTCTTCCAAAAATAGCCCCCCGAAAAAGGCCGACACCTAGCCGTCGATGGCCTCTGGTGGTGCCAAGCAGCTGCGCGCCTGGCCTGCCCAAAAAAAGTACGACGCGAGCAACAGAAGAAGTGAGGGGGGGGTCCAGCTCTTCGATTCGAGGATCGATGCGTCATCAGAATCACAGCCCCCACGTTGCACAGCAGAGGGGAATTCAGCCTCCCTCGGGACAGGATCTTTCTACAAAGATACCTAGACGATAATGTCTCGCTGTGTCCGTTGATTGATTGTTCTCTGTCTCGAATCATGTCATCGCAGTGTGGCACTGTTGTACTTCCATTCCCATGGGTGTGGCTATCGGTAGAGAATCAAGAATCTGTTACCCGCAACTTTGATTGCGGGCCCGAGATTTTTTGAAGTGGCGGTGATATTGCACGCCGAGTTCAGGCCAGCACTGGCCGCCAACCTTTGCAGTGCTATGTATCTGCATGCTATTACATGACAACACCATGGTTCATCACCATGCTGCCATACCACTAAATCGGTGCTTACGTTTCTTCTTCCAACTTCTCTTCATCCTCAAGAGCATCTACTTCCTAGTACCGTGGAAAGGATATATGGCTGCTTGAAAGGCACTCAAGACGGTCGACAATTCAAGCCAGACAGCCTATCCAGTGACGATGTTTCACATCTTCCCATGTCATTCTCTAGTATGAACGGGACGGCAGATGGGGCTGCGATGACCGTGGCTGATCAAACGCATTTGGCGGTCTGGAGAGATCTCGCGCAGAGATATTTCAGATCAAGCCAAACCCTATCTTGTTGAACGAGCATTGCCGTCTTGAGGGTAGCGGCTCTTGGGTAGCATGAAACTGGCTCGGAACTTGCTTCGTATGGCTGTCTTGCTGTCTTGATCTCGACACTGTCGCAGCTTGGACGGGAGCAGGGAAGGGAAGGTCAGACGAATGGTTTCATTTCGTGATTCATCTGAACATGTTTCATCCGTCTTTCATTTCCAGTTCAACGCCACCAAAATTCTCAAGTTGTTTTCATCTACTGACTGTACCACAACGCCTGTGCTTTGCAACCTACACGCGTCCAAGTGTAAGTTCTAGCGAAAGCAAACCCTGACCCAAGCTTCTCTACAACATACCCTTTGCCCGCTCATCCTTGCGCTCCTCCCACAGCGTCTTGCCCGTGCAGGAGCACACCGTCTTGTCGTTGTCCCACATACCCGAGCTCCGGGCGATGACGCCGACGACGGTATCCGCGTCATTTTGGAGCGGTCGTTCCTCGTCTTGCTTAGTGAGGACCATGGCGTGGCCAATGACCTCCCAGATGGCAAAGGCGTGGTCTGCAAAGACTGCGCCGCGGCCGTCAGTACCGACCTCAACGACACCGAGGATGCCACGCGTCCAGACGGGGCCCGTCGACGCGGCGCCGTCCTTGAGGTCGCCGTACTGCCGGATGGTGGCGCGGTAGGTGCCCGGTGAGACACCTCGAACCGTCAGGTCAACCAGCGTCCTGCCCGAGCCGACCTCCACCATTCGCGCGAGACCACGGACCTCGCGGCCGAGGTCCTCGTCGTTGCCCTGCTGCAGCTGGGCCGGCTCGGCAAAGCTCTCCAAGATGCTCACCGCAGCACCTGTGCATAGTGTCAAGTTAGTATAGAATGTCCAATCGTAACCTTTCTGTGACTGTCCTGTCACATACACGAACACGCAAGCTCCGGGCGGTATGAGGGAAGTACGGCTGTGACATACTATTTGAGGATCCTGACCCACGCAGAATGGCGTCTCTTCCGGTGTCTTGGATGGCCTGGACAATCTTGGACGGGGCGGCTGTGAGGGGAAACCAAACAGGTCAGTCATCATTAGAAATGTGCGTGGATGTGCTGCCAGGTGTGATTCAAAGGAGCTGGGAAGAGCCCGAGCAACTGAAAATGTTCAGTCAGCCCGCGAGGCGCGGGGCAGCCAGTGGTGAAACGTACCGGAGCCCTCAACAGCGACAAGCTGGTCATCGAGATTGGCCTCGACCTTGGTGATGCCTCCCAGGCTGTAGAGCGCGTCCGAAACCGACTTGACACAGCCGTCACAGGACAGCGGCACGGCGAAGAGGGTCTGCGCGTTTGGGAGTGCGTGAGTTGACGTTTCATAAGATGCAGAGCTGTGACCGAGGCGGAAGTGGCCGGGTCACGGGAAATGTTGAAGGGGCGGAGAGCGGCGCGGGTAATGTGCGAGGAAAAAGCAATAAAGTGATGCCAAGGGAAATTAGGGACTGCTGTAGATGCTCACCTGGAAAGTATGGTTGGCAGTCATTTTGCTCAGAGATTCTAGATGTTACCGTCAGTTCCGGACAGACAAGACTATCTTATCTACATGAGAAGCTTGCCGCGGGGCAACTCACTATGACTGCCAGTCTTGCCAATTGATTTCTGCGGTGTGTTGTTTCTGTTATAGTTATGGAGTGAGTATGCAGCTAGGAAACAAACAGAGGAAGCAGCGAGTGTCTTGAATGCGGCAGACTTGAGCATAGCCTTCACTATCTTGTCATGGATGCGAGTTGGTCGACAACGACGTCTTGTTTTGAAATCCAAAACTCCAACCTGCCAGCGAAATTGCGTGAGAATCACTGTGAGAAGCCCGACCACAGCGTACAGTCTCAATTTACAGCGCCTGTATGCCGAGGTTTGCGGGGACTCAATCGCTGCAACTGCTGAAAAACGGCGCCCGCCCATTAAAAAGCCGCTAAAGCTTCCTTTTCGCCATCATCAGGTGACTTGTGCTGTCCATTGGTTAGTCAGCCAATTTTCTGCAGGGGATGCGCCAAACTTTGAGGTTCGTCCATTCGGAGGAATCACTACGGATTCAGGGCCTTTGAGTCTACTCGAGGCATTGGTTTCTGACGGTTAAAACTTATACTTTTGGAATTGACCTCGTATCGGGGCCCAGTTCAGCACCATGTCCCAAACAATTGGCATGGTAAGTCATCTCCTGGCTGTCTGCGACGATCCTCGAGGGAAACATTGACTACAACGGAAAGAATGCAATGTCAGCTAACTGTTCATGATGAAAGACCCGACTAGCCTACTCTCGAGTATGGCATCACGTATCCGCCAAAGCCCCTCATCCCGTCCTGACGACGAAAAAGGCCGCCGTGGCCGCCGCCGCGTCGGCAGCAAGCACCAGCACCACAACACCCACCCCCTCGACTACGAAAGCGCCTCCCCCATCCCCTCCCGCGACCGCGACCGCCGGGGCCGAGGACATTACGCCGCCGTCTCTCGGGCGGCTCGCCTCGCGCATCGCCGTGCTGCTGATGGGCAAGCACAAGCCGACGTTTGACCCGTCGACGGACTGCGGCGACTACGTGGTGGTGACGGACTGCGCGGCGCTGCACACGACGGGCCGCAAGAAGTGGCGCAAGACGTACTACCGGCACAACACGCGGCCCGGCAGCCTGCGCGCGGTGACCATGGACGCGCTGATGGAGGCGCACGGCGGCGCCGAGGTCCTGCGCAAGGCGGTCAGCGGCATGCTGCCCAAGAACAGGCTGCGCGACGGCCGCCTCGCCCGCCTCAAGGCGTTTGAGGGCCCCGCCCACCCGTACCGCGACAACTTGGTGCGCTTCGGCGGCGTGCCTGTCGGGGCCCAGGGCTGGGAGCGCGGGGTGGAGCGCGTGCGCAAGGCAGACCGGGAGAGGTTATGAGGGGTTGAGGGAAGGCGGGTGGTAGGAGAAAGAAACTGCGTCAGCTTGGGGATGGGACCGAGATAAATCATGTACTATTTGTGTAAGATATACATACAAAAGCGTTCATACAGCTCTAAACATTACCCATGATATGAGTTGCAGCAGCTTGAAACTCCAAGAGGTCCATGCCCAGAGGTCCATGAACATGGTCATCACTTACCAGACGGAGCTTTGCTTCTTCATATATTTCAATGCGGGCACTGATACGTACTCGACCTTGGCGGGGAAGCACTTTCAGTCCAAGTCCATCAACTTCAGCAACAGAAGAGATGCACAGCCAGATGCACCGGTCAGCAAGTACCAGCCCGTCGAGTAAGAAAACCATGACCTTGATCGGTGCCTTTCCGCTAGGTTCCTTCACATTTGTCATAGGCATTGTGATAGCAGGTGTTTTGTATTGTGATTTCTATTCAGATGCTAGTAGGAGAAAGGGAGAATGCTATTTTCAAGGACGAGAAAGGCCACCCCACCACCATTCCATGAGCGGGTTCTAATTTACAGCTTGGAAGTAGGGTCGTCACGGGAGACCTCGACCTTGATGAGGCCGTTGGGGTTACTCTGCGGGACGTAGACTTCGGCGTCCTTGCCGGTGTTCTTGATGCCCTTGTGCCAGCTCAAGTCTATTCATAAAGTCAGCCCAGGGTGCCTAGAGGGAAAGCAACGTCGGGGGAAAGTAAAAAAAGAAACGTACCAAGCTCAAAGTAGTGCTTATTGGGCAGCGAGTAGTACACCTTGCTGACCTGCGGGACGGCAGCAAGAATGTCCTCGGACATCTTGTACATGGTGGCCTGGACGCTGGCGCTGTTGTCGTTTGCGAAGCGGCGCAAGGTGATGTCGCGGGCCGCCTCGTGCGCGGCGTCGAAGCGGGTCGCCGCGGCGCGCACCGCGGCCAAGTCCGGGAACACGGCCCAGTCCCAGCTGGCGTCGACGTCGGTGGACATGATGCGGTCCCAGGTCTCGGGGAGGGTGGTGAACTCGTCGCGGATAAAGCCGTGAAAGGCGGAGCCGGTGCTCTTGAGGACGGTGAGGTCGGCGATGCCGCTGTTGATGGCGATGCCGGCGCGGCGGGAGGCGCGCGCGGCGACGGTGCGCTTCTCCTCGCTCTCCTTGACGAAGCTGTGCGGGTGCGGGCGGCCGTCGACGCGGATGCGCGCCCAGCGCGTGGTGACGACGCGGACGGCGGCGACGTGGATGTGCGGGTAGGTGTCGACGAAGTGGGCGCCGACGGTGGCGGCGAAGAGCTCCGGCGGCGTGACGGGGTGCTGCTTGGCGAGGACGAAGACGGTGTTCTTCATGGAGTCGGTGGCGACGACGACGGAGTTGTCGGCGCGCGTGTAGGACGACTCGATGTCGCCCTCGAGGAGCACGCAGACGACGGTCTCGGTCACGCTGTGCACGCCCGTGTTGGGGTCCCGGTGCGTCTTGAAGAGGCGGACATTGTCCTTGCCGTAGCGGGCGGCGGTGACGGAGGGCATCTTGATGAGTGGTGGTGGTGGTGGTGGTGGGAGGGCGATGTCGGCGTTTGAAGCTACCGGGTAGTAGGTCGGTTGTGGAAGAATGGGGAGCGGTTGCAGGCTAACACTCGCGGATGGTAGAAAAGACTCGGTCAAGAGGAGGGTTGTAGCTGAGGTGGTAGAAAGATGGAGGAGTGAAAACGGGAGGCTCTGAGCTGAGACGCGGATCGAAGGCCGTTAGTAACCTTGTTTATGTTCGGAGTGGCTTGGAGATAGGCGCCAGGCGGTGTTGGTGCTATCTTGTATCTTGGGACGTGGGCACAGCACAGAGCTCAGAGCTAGCGATGACGATGCGCTGACGAAGAATTTCCTCGAACAAATATTCAATACTATATGCGCTTGAGAAGAGAGATGATGTCGAACATTTGGGAATGTGGCGAGCAACCTATTTATATGTCGTTCATGGCACAAACAGGCCCTACGTGTAATGTCGTAGTAGCCGCTTCAGTTCAGTAGTTAGTTGCCGCGTCCCCTGTCGCTCTCCATTTCTCGGCCAAACACTACCACGCAATGCCGTCCGTTCGCTGTCTTGCAGTCGGCACATGATGAGAGGGGGATCGGAGCCCGCCGAAATCCAGCGGCGCGGAGGGCCGGCGGGCTCCACGGCGGTCTGAGACGGTTTCCTTTTCCGCAATGTCACGTCATGTTTTCTTCCTGCGTGTCCGCCTTGCGACTATTTTTTTTTTTTTTTTTTTTCCTTGGATGGGGGTTTTTTGGAGTTTTTTTTTCTGGAGAAACTTTTTGGGATTTCCATCCTCGCGTCTCGCAAACCCCGAGAGCCGACTGCCTCTCAGCCATCGACCCCTTGTCAGCAACCCCAGTGATTAGATGTTTTCGGACACGAATGGTAAAACCTGGCGCGCGCCGAGCGAGTATACGGCTTGGAAATGACCAGAGACGAGATTTGATGTGGTGCGAGTATGTGAATTTGATCGGGACTTGACTCGAATTTATCAAGAAATTCGGGCAATCGAAGCGCCCGCGGATAACTACATACCTTGCTGAGAACATCCAAATTTACACATGTACCTAGCACTACACCTGCCTCCCTTTTCGGGCTCACAATTTGCAGAAAATTTTCAACAAATCTGCTAAATTCCAGCAGCACAAATTGTATCATTTTGCATAGCGCTTGGCGTCTCTGACCTCGCAATACTGAACCTTGTTTTCTGCTAGCTATTTTAGTCCATGCCGACTAGACTCGCTATAGCCTCACCATCAGTTTGTGGAACAGCTAATTTTCTGTACATTTTGTGCTTGTTCGACAACGAGCTTCGGCGGTTCCAACCCGATATTGCTGTGATACCTCATCTGCAACGTATTGGCGTCGCTCTATCTTGTTTGTCGTACGCCGTACAGGATACTGATTAATTCTAGTACCTGTTAGTAGTACCCAGCCCGGCTGGACAGCAAGCCAAGCCGTCGCAAATCTTTGCAACAAAACAGGGGGGAAGAGCAAGGATCAATTGGCAGTCCCTCGCAATTAGAAAATCCCACGTCTCTAAATTATGATTCTATTTTAATCCAGCATGCAAGCTGAGTCGATGAGCGCAGTTGGCGAGGCTCACGGCCCATAGAGCTTGCTGGCTGCTTGCTTGGTCTTGCTTGCTTTTGGCTACCTGGCGCCCCGCACTGTCAGTCAGGCTTAGATCTACGTATCTGCAACTGCGAGTATCTTGCACCAACAAACCATTTTACCCTCAATCCCTCATCCTCGTCCGACATCGACATTGACATCGACATCGACGTCGACTCCCAAGCATCGACGGCCCTCGCCCGCTGAAATATTGCATCCACCCACTGTCTTTCCCGATCCGATCCGACCCAACCACCATCGCTACTACCAAACGGCTGGCTGCTGCATCGCATGTGGCACACCGCGCGACAACCGCCCAATCCCCGTTCTTCGCCGTCCTTCTCCTCCTCCCGCATCCCTCCTCTGCCCTGAAGCGCCCCCGAAATCGAAGTCCACGAATGCAGCACGCCCGCCAGAGGGCACCGCGCCAGCCGGTGGGCAACACGCCGTCACCATGCTCGCCAATTCCTCCGAGGTAGGCCCCCGGAGCCAGACCCCTCAGCAACCATCCAATGGTCGTACCAGCCTCGACCGCGATGGGCCCTCGGGTCTCCAGCCTCCCGCTGCCGCCGCTCACGCCGCCTCCATGCGCAACCTCTCCACCTCTTTCGGCCCCCGCGGGAGCAGCCTGAACCCGAGCGCCGCTCCCGGTAGCTTCAGTTCCGAGCTTCGGAGCCAGATCCTCATGTCCAGCCGCGCCGGCAGCAGGCTCGATGTCGGCTCCGTCTACGCCGGCGGCATCATGGACAAGGTCCTGGAGGAGGCGCCCCACGACTTCGCCTCGGAGCAGCAGCTGCTGCAGCTCAAGGACCGCCTCGCCCGCGAGATGAAGATCAAGGAGGGCAGCGAGAACATGCTCGAGGCCCTCAACGTCAAAAAGGCCAAGCAGACAAAGGACCAGCGCCTGCGCGTCGAGGCCGAACTGAGCGCCAGCAACATACGCATCCGCGAGCTGCGTCGCAAGATATCAGAGGCCCAGCAGCACAACACACGACCCGCCACCCCGACGCCAACATGGAGCCAGGATACCGTCGTCTCCAACGGCAACCGGTCAAATCAAAGCCCCGTCAAGTCCAACGCGGGCGAGTCTGATATTGACCAAGGTGCTGAAAGCCCTTCCTTTGCCCTCGCCGAGTTGCTGCAAGCCCTCGAAGTCGAGGGCATGATACCCGAGTACTACGTCAGCCGCGCCAACCAGCTTGTCGGCCTGTTCAAGAGACATCCCGCCATCAAGTATGACTTGGTGTGGTCCATCTTTGGCATGCGCATGCAAATGATGCTTCTCAGTGAAAGTCGCGAGGTCGTCGCCGCCGGCTACCGCGTCACACGATATGCCATTTCTGACCTGGCCTCGCTTCGCAAAATTCGCAGCCTCAACACAGATTTCCTCGTCGTCCGCTCTCTCAACAACTACCGCAAGGCCGATGTAGAGCGCGAGCAGGCCCTCAAATTCGTCAGGGCGTTTCTTGACGTCAAGGACGGCGTCAAGGAGATATCGAGAGCTGTTGTTAGAACCATTGCCGCCGTTGCCGAACAGGGCGAAGATCGGCGTTCGACTGTCCCTGCCCATGACCAGAACATCGATCGTCTGCGTCCCATTTGTATCGAAACCTTGGCCGAGATTCTTGTCAAGGATGCTCCCCTTTTAATAGCATCCGGTGGCCTTGGCCCGTTGTCGGATGCCCTCTCTGAAGGTTCATACAAGGCCTCCGAGAGCCTGGCTTCCGTCTTCCTCTTCCTTCTCGATTCGCCACAACGACGCAAATATCTCCAGCCTAGCTGCGGTCTAGATGCCCTCTTCACAGCATTTACCGATCCTCTAGGAACCAACGAAATCATCTTGAAGCAAAGCTGCCGCGCCATCGCCATTGCGATGAGGTCCTGGTCTGGTATCATGACCCTAAGCATGTACGACTTTCGGTCTATTCGATCTCTCATCTACAGTATGCTTCTTCCCGGTGACAACGTACGGGAGACTGTGCTGGATCTTTTGTTTTCTCTCCTGAGAATCAAACCCCCCGCCTGGGCGACGTCCTTCCTTGCTGGCCGTCGATTAACCACATATGGTCGCGTTGTGAATATGAAGTCGGGCGGTTCAAAAGAAAAGCCGTTGCCATATCTGGAGGAAGACGGAACTGAGCAAAATTTCGTCGATCACTATACTGCTCTTGTTCTAGCTATTCTCATCAAGGCTGGCCTGATGCATAGCTTGTTGCAGACCGCGCAAATAGAGCAGGACCCAATGGTAAAGCGTAAAATATCGCTATTGATCTCAGAAGTCCTGAGGCTTGCCAGCCGGTTACTACCACCGACTTGGAGCGCGGAGCTCCAGCTACTGCCCGAGCTTTTCAAGGCCGCCACCGATTTTTCGACGGAGCAGCATTTTGTGGCAACTGGCATTGTCTATCAGATAAGCAGCGTCAGTAAAACCTTGTACAGGAGCGCACCGTCGGAGACTATGGCTGGTATGCTTCCCTCTAGCGACAGCATGATCGATTTGTCCGCTTTGGAAGAGCAACCTCGAGCAAATACCACGCTTATTCTGGACGACACCGCCTTCCGCCAGCTGCTAATCGACTCTGGTGTCCTCAACAGTTCCAACTACGCGAAATGGAACTGGGACATGATCATGAAGATCATCAGCGGTCCGCTTCATATCGGCAAACGGCTCGAGGAAGCCGTGAGAGCGTCCAAATGGATGAAACGCATCATGAGCTTTTATCGGCCATTCAAATACAAGTTTGCCGAAATCAAGAACACGCGCAATACGCAAAAGTATATTCAAGCTGGCTGTGCCTTGATGCACGCGCTGCTGTCATCTAACGAGGGCGTCAACATACTGGCTGACAGCAAACTGCTCCGCCAAATTGCCGAATGTCTCGCGCAGTGTGATCCGACAAGCGGGCTGACAGCGCAGTATCCGTTGTTTGCAAAAGGTCGTCTTACGGATACCCTTTGCCACGGGTATTTTGCCATGCTTGGTGTCTTGACTGGCGAGCCCAAGGGCGTGATGCTCCTCGAACGATGGAAGATGTTCAACATGATGTACCACATTGTGGATTTGAAGCAGCGGCCAGACTTGATCAAGCTCCTACTTACCAACTTGGACTATACGCTGCAAGGACATCACCGCGTATTGCTCGCCAAGGCTCTTACAGCGGGCACAAAGGATATCCGAATTTACGCAACCGAGGCGCTACGCAAGTGTACTCTTCGTCGTCCTGTTGCTACCAACGCACTGGGGGATGTCAGCGACTCGCGATGGGCTATCCAGTTGTTGTCGACGCAGCTTTACGACCCTGAAATCGATGTGTGCGCGGCCGCCGTCAAGATCCTGGAGAAGGCATGCAACCGAAAGAGGTACCTGGAATATGTCGTCGAGTGCAGGCCAGCTTTGGATCATCTCGGTGAGATTGGCGCGCCGCTACTTTTACGGTTCCTCTCCACCTCGATCGGGTATCACTATTTGGACGGGCTTGACTACATCAGCAACGAAATGGACGATTGGTTCTTGGGCAGAAACGACAGCTACGTCGGCGTCGTCGAGGCATCTCTTGCAAAAGCGTTCCTCCTAGACGGTGACGAGCATGGACAGCAATCGACCATGTTTGACGAGGCTAGCTCCGGCGCGGAATTCCACGACAACCATCTGCCGCCTCATTTCTATAGAGAGCTGACGAGAACAAAGGAGGGCTGCAAGCTGTTGCGAGACAAGGGGCATTTTGACGAATTTGCGGCCACGATTCGCGATCACGGTATGCAAGCAGAAGATACGGAGCTCATCACCAAGGTCAAGGCGTGCATGTGGGCAGTCGGAAACGTTGGTTGCATGGAACTCGGGGCGCCATTCTTGGAGGCCAGCGACGTTGTGGGGCATATTGTTCGCATTGCCGAGACGCATGAGGTCATGAGTCTCCGAGGGACGGCATTCTTCGTTCTCGGTCTGATCTCTCGCTCCACGCACGGGTTGGAGATTTTATCGGAATACGGGTGGGATGCAAGTACGACGCCGACGGGTAACTCCCTCGGATAC
Organism: Cordyceps tenuipes; assembly: GCA_025583755.1. Taxonomy (NCBI): domain Eukaryota; kingdom Fungi; phylum Ascomycota; class Sordariomycetes; order Hypocreales; family Cordycipitaceae; genus Cordyceps; species Cordyceps tenuipes. The sequence goes on from JANZYN010000011.1 coordinate 309,289, forward strand.
TGCCTCCCAACTGATCTCGGCAAATTGCTATCGCTGAAGCCATGGCAGCCCGTTGTAGCGACGGCTATCGAATTGCCCGTCACGCAACGGACGATTCGCGATCCGCCGCCGGTCTGGAGCTCGACGCCGGCCAAAGAAAATGCAGAGATTCCGCCTTTGGTGACGGACGAACAGGTCAACTCGCGCATTGTCGAGCTTCTGGTAGATCTCGGCAACGCGGTCCTTTACAAGAGGGCGGCGATGGAACTGCAGAAGCTTAAGCAGCGCAAGCCGTCGGCGTTTCGCAGCACCGACTTTTTCAAATACGTCATGGGACTGATGGAGTGGAACCACTACCGTCTGGCCGTGCGGCGGATGGTGATTGATTTCTTTGACAAGAACGTTATGCGCCAGATTGTCTTTGAGGAGTCTGATGACGAGGAGGATGAGGACGACGAAGAGTCGGGGGGGAGCAGCGAGGAGGAGTCGGAAGAGGAGGATACCATCTCCAGGCGGGCGCAAAAGGAGGAGGAGCAGCGACAAAGGTTTCGCCAAGCAGACGGGGGCGAGAAGGAAGAGGATGGAGGGGGGAATTCAAGCGGCAACAGTCTCAACAGCGACGACAACCGCACCGAGAGACAGCGCAGCGTGAGCGAACCGACCGAGTACCTCCGAACCAGCATGTTGCCGCCGCCGCTTAACTTGGGGCGGTAGTTGTAAGTTGGGTAGAGTTGCTTGTCTGATTTTCTACTCGCTCTTGTATTTCTTTAGCTTTTTTTCTCTTTTTCTCCTTCCCATCTCTTCTTTCTCCTTTCCTTTTCTTCTTCCCTTTTATTCTATTCTCTTTTTTTTCGTTTGTTTCTTCATAGTCCTGTGTCGGCACAGCATGGCGTCAGGAAACGGAGCGGCTCAGAAGGCCGAGAAGTAAATTGCGACACCAAGAGGAGCAGGGGAGAGCCGGAAGGCTTGGTTCGAAGAGACGTGATTGTCCATTTGTGTAAAACTACATACTCATTTTCCGGGTCGGTTCACACAGTACACAGAATCATATACAGACATTGTTTGAACTTTGCCGATGTTCGGAGCAACACGCCGAGACCCCGACCCCACCGTGTCCGTTGGCGTGTTTAATAAACGCTGAGTGAAATAAATACGAGCCGCCTGTTACATCAACCGCCATATCCAACAACGCTGCAATTCTTTTATCGTCTTTTCTTCTCTTTTCCTCGCGTCCGAATTGAGCATTTCCCCCTGCAATGACTCAGGGCAGGGTGCTGGTGGTCGCCGGCTCCGACCCTTCCGGCGGGGCGTGAGTTTTCTCCCCCACGGGCCATGAACCCGACATGTCTGATTTGTGCTCGATGTCCGTGTTTTTTTTTTTTGCTGACACACGAGGCCGATACCCGGGACAGCGGCCTGGAGGCGGATCAAAAAGTGCTCGCGGCGCACCGCTGCTACGCCATGACGGCGACGACGGCGCTGACCGTCCAGAACACACTCGGCGTCACGGGCGTGCACCTGGTGCCGGCCGAGTTTGTCGGGCGGCAGGTGGACGCGGTGGCGGGCGACATTGGCGTGGACGTAGTCAAGACGGGTGAGTCCTTTTTTCGAGTCGCCCGACGAGGGCTCGAGAGGAAGAAGAAGAAGTAGAAGAACGGACTGACACTGGGGGGGGTTGGTAAGGCATGCTCGGGTCCGCGGACACCATCGACGTGCTCGCCCAGATGCTTGACAAGCACAACCTCACCACCGTCGTCGTCGACCCGGTCATGGTGTCCACGTCCGGCGCGGAGCTCCTCCCACGCAACGCCGTCCACCGGCTCACCGAGCAGCTGGTCCCGCGCGCCACGCTGCTGACCCCCAACGTGCCCGAGGCGCGGCTCCTGCTCGCCGAGACGGACAGCAACAACAGCGGCGGCGGCGGCGGCGATGACCAGGAGGAGGTGCGCAGCGTCGCGGACCTGGAGCGGCTGGCGCGGCGCATCCACGCGAGGCTGCGGCCGCGCTGGCTGCTGCTCAAGGGCGGCCACGTGCCGCTGCGCGCCGCGGACCTGACCGCCGCGACCGAGGCGGAGAAGGCTGCGGCGGCGGCGGATGACGACGATTTGGTGGTGGTGGATGTGCTGGTCGGGCCGGAGGGGCGGGCGGAGCGCGTCCGGGGCGCGTTTCAGCGGAGCGCGAGCACGCACGGCACGGGGTGCTCGCTGGCGTGTAAGTGGTATTTTTGTTGGGAGGAAACGCAACGACCGGGGGGGGGGGGGGTGGGTTGTTGTTTAATCTACGGGGGCTGACGAGAGAGAGAGAGAAAAAACGTGCAGCGGCTATTGCGGCGAACCTTGCCCGGGGCATGGAGGTGCCGTCGGCGGTGCGCGCGGCGTGCCGGTACGTGGCGGCGGGGATCCGGACGGCGCCGGGACTGGGCGCCGGTCACGGGCCGCTGAACCACTTCCACTCGTCCTACGCGCTGCCGTTTTCGCCGTACGTTTTTTTCCTGAAAAAAAAAAGAGATTCAACGTGGTGAGACCGTTTTTACTGATGACTCGGCTACAAGGGGCTACTTTATCGAATACCTCCTCGAGAGGCCCGACGTCAAGCCCGTATGGGACCAGTTCCTGTACCACCCGTTCGTCATGGCCCTGGGCGACGGCACGCTGCCGCTCGAGTCGTTCAAGGGATACATCATCCAGGATTATCTATACCTGGTGCCGTTTTCTTTTTTCTTTTTCGTTCCTGTCTTGAGGGCTCTTGTTTTTCGCTAACGTGGAAATGGAAAAACCAGGTGCACTTTGCGCGGGCGAATGCCCTGGCGGCGTACAAGACGAAGAACATCCAGGACATCCAACGAGTGCGTTCTCCATTTCAAGGGAAACGATGGCCTCCCCGCGTTTGCCCTCCTCCTACTTACGCTTCCTTGCCAAATACCCTAGTCCAACGAAATCGTCGGCCACATCGCCCGCGAGATGAAGCTGCACATCACCTACTGCAAGACCTTTGGCATCTCCGAGGCCGACATCCAAGCCACCCCCGAACTCCAAGGTCCCTCCCCCCCCCCTCTTCCTCCGATCCCCATCTCCCCAGCTGACGACCTGCTGCTCCCATAGCCTGCACCGCGTACACGCGATACGTGCTCGACGTCGGGCAGTCCGAGGACTGGCTCGCGCTGCAGCTCGCCCTCGCGCCGTGCCTGCTCGGCTACGGCGCCGTCGCCCAGATGCTCGCGGCGCATCCTGCCACCGTCCGCCATCAGCGCAACACCTACTGGCCCTGGATCGACAACTATGGTGCGGCAGACTACGTCGAGGCTGTGCGTCTCGGCTCCGGTACGTTTCCCTTTTTTCCTCCCCCTGGTTCTCGGAAGCTGGATATCCCGGGGAACGCCACCCCCAAGATTAATGCGTCTCCTTGTTTTTTCCCTTTTTTGTTTCCTTTTTTTTTGGTATTTTTTTTTTCTTTCGCCTTTTAGCTTTTTCTGAATTCTTGTTTGTTTTGGTTTATCCACGATTCATGCATGATTCATAAAACACCATCCTGTTTGGTAATCCGCCTCCGACTAATCTACTCTGCCAGATCTCATCGAGCGAAACGTTCGCCAGTGCTCGCCGGCCAGGATAGAAGAGCTGGTCCAGATCTTTATCCACGGAACCAGGGTTCGTTTTCCCGCCAGCGTTTTTCTTCTCGTCCCTTTTTTTCTCGCAACATGTTCTGACATCAAGCCTAGATGGAAATCGGGTTCTGGGAAATGTTCCCTTCCAAATAATCTGCAATAGATTTCTCTTCGTATTGGTACAGAATCGGGTATCTCGAGAGATGGCTATAGATGCTAGATGCCATTGAAACAAACCCCTGGGCCGGCCAACTCTTTGGTGTGAGATACGGACTGCTAGCTAACATTAATTATATTACAACAATTGTTTCAAAGGGTGTTTCGCGCAGACCAGCCGCCTTCGCTTCCATCCACCCGTTTCACTCTCCAGCCGGCCATGATACAACGTCAACGAGCCGTGCCAATCACGCCGCCCTGCCCCATTATCTGCGCATTACTGCTGCCCCGGCTCCAGTCCGCCCCGGCCGTGTCCTCCACCCGCCGCGGCACCTCGCCGTCCGGCATCATCAGGCGAAACTCCTGCTCGGGCGGGATGGGCGGCACCGGCGGTGGCGTGCCTGACTCGTCCGCCGCGGCCTGCTCACGCTGCTTGGCGCGCTTGACCCGGCCCGACTGCTGCTGCACCCACGAGCTGACCGTGCGGAACCGCGGCATCGAGTCCTCCGAAGCCTCGGTGTACACCGTGTCGCGACGGCCGTGGGTCGCCACCGTCGTGGCCGTGCTGTGCCGCGGATTGCTCGGCGGCTGGTCCTCGTCCTCCAGGTCGCCGCTGTTGGTCACGTTGTTCAGCTTGCTGGCGCGCGTCGACTTGCGCCCCTGTCCGGGCGGCACCACGATGTCGCCGTCGCCAAAGCCCGACGAGAGCGAGGACATGTCGCTCATGCGACGCCCGTCTCCATTCCTGGTAGAGAGGAGCGTCAGGTTGTATTGCGGCGCGATGGAGGACAGCGATGGCTTTGGGCCGTGCGTGGTGCCGACGAGCTGCCTCGTTTGTGAGGCCCGGCGCGCTTGTGTTGGTTCGCGGGCTTCCATGTCCCCTGGGTCCGCGAACGGTGACGTGTTGGACTTTGAGGCCGACGCCGCAGCAAGAGCCTCTGTCCTTGTTGATTGTCCCTCTCCAAACGTGGACACGCCCATGGCTGAGAGACCGACAGAGGATACCGTAGCCCCGATGGCAGGCTCGCCATTGAACGAGGACGCAATTGAGCTCGTCTGCATGAATGTGGTTTGCACCCGGATAGGATCTAGCCCATCATTGTCCTTCTGGGGTGGTGTAGGTCTGAACCTTGAGATGGAGCCAAAGATCTTTTCCGAGAACCCACCCTTGTAAGGATCATCGACGTTGCCCCAGCTCCGCTTCTTCAAGAGCTTGTCACGGAGATGTGGAATCTTTCCGGCAACGTTGGCGATACCCTGCTTCGCCTGTTCAAGCCGCGGCTCCATCATGGTTCTAAATGAACCGCCGTGGTCAGAGTCCACCCGCCTCTTGCCTTTTCGCCACAGGTAGTATCCGAGTGTAAGAAGGCAGATGACGACAACTGTTGGACGATCTTGTTAGCAGAATTCCCGTCACTGGTCCATTTTGTCTCGCCACATACATAATACGGCGATGGAGATGACGGCATCTTGGCCACCGCTGAGCCCATGTGAGCCGCCGCCGCCGGCTTCTGCTGAATCGCTGATACCATCTCTATCGCTATCAGGTTGGCTGGGGGTGAGGAGTGCGGGACGGCCATCAAGTCCCGAGCCTGTCGAAATAGTGGTTGACAATGTGGTAGGTTCAGGGTCCACGACAATCGGTATGGTGGTCATATCCGGAGCGGTGCCCTTCCTGCCATCCGATGTCATGGCAGGAGGGTAACTAGACATTATGGATGTAAGTGTGACAGGGGTATCGCCTGGGGCCGTCGCACTGGCGCCGGGAACAATGGTGCTAAGGGAGAGCGTCGCATCTTCTCCCGAGGCAGGCGTCTGTATGGGCGGGCTTGGAGAAGTCTCGGACTACCGACTGTCAGATTGGATCCGTGACACTCATCAAAGGGCGATTTCTACTTACCAAAGTTGCCGAGTCGGATTGTGAGGAACTCGGTTCTTCCACTGACGATGGTTGCTCTGCTTTTGGAGGCGGGATATTATCAAACGGGTTGGCGGGAGGGATTGTCTGTTGAGGTGGCGTAGAGGTAGTAGTAGGGGGAGGAAGAGACGCCTCACTCGTGGGTGCACCGAGTTGCGGGGGAGGATCGCTTGTCAAGACGGGAGGCGGGGGTTGTTGAGTCTTGGGAGCAGCTTCGTCGTTGCTCGATATCGATGATATCGACGAGGTACTTTCATTGCCTGAGGATTCGCTCTCGGTACCGGCTCTGGCACTGGCACTGGAAAGGGAGCCTTGCTCACCCCTGACGGCACTGGCTACCGCGTCGACGCCTTTATTAAGGCTATCGTGGGCCGAGTTGGCCACCGCGCCGACCACTCCGGCGACACCCTTTCCCTCCGCAATGGCCTCTGCCGCCGCATCGGCCGAGTGGCGAAAGCCATCGTTAACGGCCCCAACCGCCGCGGCCGCGGCCGCGACGTGGTTGAAGCCCGGGTTCGCGCCGCCGAACCTCCCCCGTCCCCTGCCGCCGTGGTGACGGGCCTTTCGATCCTCGAGGACGGCGCGGATCTCATGGGCCTCCTGGCTGAGACGCCCGCGGCTGAGGATGGCCGGCAGCTCGCGGCGCGGCGCCTTGTACTTGCTGCTGCGCTGTTGTCGGCCTGCGACGCTGGCGGCGCGGAAGCGGCGCCGCTGCTCCTCTGCGACCGAGGCGATTTCAACGTCGCTGTCGTCCTCCGTGGTCCATTCCGGAAAGGAGAGGGCGGTGTCTGCGTCAAAGAGGTCCTGGGTAGCTTGTTCAATGTCGGCGGGAGGCATGTTTAGAGAAGACGAGCGGCCAGGAGCCGGCAGGAGATCCGTGCTGTGGTTGAGAGGGCCGGTTATAATGGGAGAGGGCCGAGTAGATGCATCACAGATGCCAACATTCAGCCAAGAAGCTGTCGAGTGCCTTCACTTGTGTCGGGTCTAGTACAACTGGGATCGGTATCTGGTGGGTAAGAACCAGGGATATTCGACAAGGGGCAGGAAGGAGAAGGAACAAAAGAAGCAAAAGAAGCAAAAGAAAGCCCGGGAACAGTAGACAATATGAATGATAAGCTAATAACAGGGAGATGGGAGCAGATTTGGCCAACTAGTTATGGTGTCAATACAAGCTGCATCAAATCTGTAACACTCCAGCCCTTTCGGGGGGGCCGTTTGCAGGATCTCAAGCTGCAAAGCGAGCGAAGACTTACGGGGCGTTCCGATGCCGAACAAGGGGACGAATCTGTCTGCAACTCTGGTTGCTCGGACGGCGATTGCAAGAGGAACTGGCTTTGGGTAGGGGAACCAGGGGCTCCAGCCAGAGATAGCCCGACTCATCCGACCATCTCTACTCGTGCACGAGGCCTCACAGACAGATAGGGAAGGAGGAGGGCTGGGGGAGGAGGGCAGGAGGGCAGGAGGGTGCCGGGGATGGATGGATGGATGGATGGATGGATGGATGGTCCGTCCAGGGGCGGGGGGAGGGGGAGGGGAGGGAGGGGGAGGAGAGGGACAGCAAGTTACACGAGGTAGCCTGGTTATGCGGTAGACGACGATTTGGAAGGGCTCTTTGAGACGTCAAACCACCGGGCCAAGACTTGAGACGACCATGTATGAGCTATGGGTTGTCAGCTACGCGGGGAGGTTTGGCAGTGGACAAGGGGGCGGGTTGGTGATGATGCAGAGTGGACGACTGTAGGTGAGGAAGTAGGTAAGCGGAAGTTTAACTATGTCAAAATATACATGCACATGTATGACAACAAGAAGATACGAGGTGGGAAAAAGAAGCGGAGGCCAAGCCGGCATGGGCTGGGGGTGATGGTGATGGATCAGTCATCAGCAGATATTTTGCCGTGGAAAGTGTACAGTCGACAGTTGAAAGCTTCGAGTTTGCACTTTCCAATTGACTGTTGGCTGTTGGCTGTTGGCTGTTGGCAAGACAAGAGACAAGGTTTCTCTGGTTCAGTTCGCGTACTGAAGAAAAGCCCGCTGGCTGCCTCCCTCTCCGTCCTTGCGACATCAACACCATCCATGGTACAGGGAACTAGAGCTAAAACACAATAAGGATTCGATTGCGTAGCGGCCCTCCATTCTCAATACCGAATAAAAAACACGGCAGCGGGAATCAAGTCCTGGTGGGCACTCCCGCGTCGCAGAATCTGCATCTAGACGTTTCATCATCTCAACCGACTCCGTATCAGCCTGATGAGCAAGGCCGGCGAGGCTAACTGAGCAGGGGTCTGATGCAACTCGCCTTCTCCTTTTCTCTTCTATTTTTCCTATTTTTTTCCCCCTCCTTTTTTCCCTCTCCTCCTTGTGCCGAAAATACTGGAACTTTTGCGCATACCACCAGTACTTGCACGCTGGCCTCGCCTCCATCCGTCCTCAGCCTCGTCTTATTACAACATCATCACCTCCTCGTCTTATTACTCCTGGTTCTTTCGCCACGCACAACCTTGGCCCTTTGCACAAAGCTGATTCGTATGCCACCTTGTTCTGACACGCTCCGCGTCGCCGGCTCTTGACTGACCCATTATGCGAAAGCCCAGAGTTGGTTTCCCATGCGTACAGGGTGCACCTGGTCATCGTGATGACGTGAGCATACGCTTCTTCCTTTTTTCCATGGGCTAACCGCGGTCATTCTTCACATGGTAACTCGTAGCCTTGGATCTTCTCATCAAAGCCCCGCGTGGCCGGTTTACGTATCCCCCATCGGCGTTTTGTGCCTGGAGTACCAGCAGTGCCTCATGAAGCCCAGGCGCGTGCATCACAGCCTCGGAATCGTACCCGAAAAGTAACTGGCACCAACCGACTCATGACGTTGCTCGCCGTCGCCGCCAATCACTGCTCCAACACTTATACTGGGCAGCATGGCGAATGCCAGATGCCAGATGCCTGGCCGGAACGGCGCTGAGCTAGGAGCCATGCGCAATCATTTCGGACTCTAAACTCTTGAATACCACAGGTCGGCTCTCACTGAATTGTATCATCTCCTTTACGAGGCACAGATTCTGTACAGCCTACGTAAGCACGTAGACAAAGGTAACCCGTCCGCCTGGGTCGTGTATCGTCATTCACAGCCAGCCAGCGACCACTCGGGCTATCTCTTATCAAGCCCAAGTTTGCGTAACAATTTGATAAGCTAGTGCTTCCAACTTAGTGCATCAGTAACCGAGTCGACACGCGCAATCATTGTCCCAACAAAGCCACTCTACCGCAACATGCCTTTGAGACTCGAGCAACTCCTCGAGCAAAACACAACTAAAAAAAAATGTACAAAGCAAGACTCTCGTGTTAATCAATATGCCATTGTACATACCTCAGAAAACATTTAAATCTTCTTTTTTTCCCTGAAATTGTGCGGGCGAAAAATGTCCTACTTCCCACCAGTGCTCCCACAACGGCTTTTGACCAACATGAAGCCATCGTCACATCCTGTCTTCATTGACCAAAGCAACAGGACAGCCTTCCCACAGGCATAAAATATACTCCAATAACTCACAGGATTTAGATTCCACGCCTTATCATGTTCATTCGTGGCAAACATGTTTATTGCCCCCGTCATCCTGTTGGTTGTCGTGCGCCTCGACAAGCTGCACTGTCACCCCTCCCTCGGCGCCCAAACTTGGTCGAGATACCCAGCCACACTCTTCGGAGTATTTCATCGGCCCCAGTTCAGCGGATATTTTGCAGTCTGTATCTATCCATCTATTCAATCAACCCAACCCGCGCTTGGTACCGCAGGACCATCACATCAGCCACCATGTCCACTTCTAACACCTTAACGACAGCCACCTCGACTACCATTACCACATGGTTCAAAATCTGTGAGCTGGGAAATATTATTCTCTGCACTTGATGGCTTTTTTCAACCTAGAATATTAGACCTGACCCAGTCCGGTACCACTGGTGCGCTCGGTGCGGTTGTACATTTCCCATGACTATCACCATGTGTCTGGGCTGTCTCACGTCGATGCCGAAGCAATGATGCTTGCCTCCACATTTACATGAAAGCTGAACGTCAGGAGGGCATCTACTTCGGTAGGCACCACAGTACTACGAATCTCGGTTGTGCCCGGCATCACTCTGTCACACTTGTGAGAGAAGAGCAACGGTGTTGGTCTGTCCAAGCCCAGCATTGGGTGGATATTGGATATACGGTAGCTTATTCGTGCAAATTTTGACCTGTATAACCTGTAGCATGTAATCCTACGGCCATTTCTTCTCAGTACCTACTAGATACTACTTATCCCACTGGGAGAAATGCACTCGCCAACTGGTGACATCTCGCAATCGCCGTGTCACACAGGAAACTGCACAACCCGCATCCCCCTAGTGTTGTTCTGGAATTCATTGATGCAGGCCAATGTTTCTCAGAGCCTTTTTCCCCCTGGGCCTCTGAGCTCTGTCCTCTTTCTTTACTCTTTGCTCTTTGAGCTCCAAGCAGATCAAAGGCAGCCCCCGACCTTGACTCCCTACTCAACACCAGCTCACAAGCATCACACTCGTCAGCAAGGAGCCTTGTCAGCCAAATTCAGAGGACTGTGTTTCTTCTTTTCACTTCAAGACCGCAAACATGTCTACGCAAACCACTTCTACCGAGGACTCGTCTACGCAAATCAGATGGACTGGCAGCACCAGGGACGTCGTCCATGCAACGACGTCGTCCTGCCGCGGCTCGCCAAACTCACGTCCAAGGAGCGCGGCCCCGAAGGCTTCGTCATGCCCCCGTGCTGGCTCAACCCGGACCTCTTCCCGCCGTGGCGCGGCACCAACCTGCCCGAGGGCACACTGACGCCGCCCGACGGAGGAGTACGTCTTCCAGCACAGCGACCTGGTGGCGCACAACATCCTCGTCGATCCCGAGACGCTGCAGGTCAAGGCGCTGGTCGGCTGGGAGTACGCGGGGGTACTACTCGCCGGCTATGGACCGCTGGCGCGGCATGCTCGACTGGCGCGCCGACGTCCACGCCCCCGGGGTGCATCGCGCCCGCGGTGGCCGCGTACCTGCCGAGGGATTTCCTGGCGCGCTGCGAGGCGTGGCAGGACAAGGGGGGAGCTGGCGCGGCTGGTGGCGGAGGGCGAGATCCCGGACCGGCGGTGATCAGGAAGCAGCTCGCGCAGAGGAACGGGCAGCGCCGGGGGGGGCCGTGGCAATGAGCAGTAGAGCCAGGCCAAGCGAAGAGGAAGTGGTTTATGATGTACGCTAGTGACGAATAGATTTTAGCTTTCATCTTAATTATCGTTTATCAGAGTTCAGCAACGACAGAGCCGGCCCAATGGGAGCACGTGGATTGCTCTACACGGGCCAATGGGTGGCTTTTCCAGCGGCTCAACGTCGTAGACTGTTGTCGCGGAGAATCGCAGAGTGAATTAGGCAACGCCCTCCCCGCAATCTCGCGGGCTCAAGATCATCGGCATCTCTGCCGACGGCGGCGGGATGTCCGGGTTCAGAGCACCTCGGCATGTGCACAGCGCGCGGGAGCTCCCGGGGGAAGGTGTTTTGGCGCGCCCATGGCCAGGTGAGAGGAGCGAAATGGCACGGACGGGATGGCGCCCAAGGCACCATTTGGACGGCATCGGAGAATCACGGATCAGTCGTGGCAGTAATCAAGGAGTGGCTGGTCGGTCGGTCGTACAGCTGACAAGCTATGGCTGGGTGGTGGCAGGTAAAAGGTAAGAGAAGAGAGTAATGTAGTAAGTGGTAGAGATGCCGAGATAGCTGAGAAGCAAGAATGTGTCATCCAGGCGTCAGGTGGGCGGATACGGATGAGGTGGGATTATCACAAGCTTGGGCGATGTGATGTGATAGGTGATGAATCTGCTTACATAGTAAAACGAGGAACGGGCTGGTTGGTTTGTTCAGTGCAGCCAATAAATAGGTGGTGGCCTAAGGCACCAGAGAAGATTACCCGACCTTGGTTTGCTTCTATAAATTGCTACGCCCTCTTTTTCTCGTCTTCTTTTTTAGGGGATGGAAGGCTCGTTCTTTTTTCACCTCCTTTTCCGCCCTTATCTCTATTCCCAATCTGAATTTTTTTTGTTTTGTGCTCCTCCCATCTTATCGCGCACTGCGTCATTAATAACCTAGTCACACCAACTCACCAACCGTCTTACCGTCCTAGATTATAGCGGGCCCCTGCAGGCCAACAGGGTGAGGCTCCTCTGATTTCAGGGCGTCAAAGGCCTGCCAGACCCGCCCGCAGCCCACTAAATGCGCTGTAGCTGCTGAACTGCAGATCACGGCTATCCGCCGAGCCCGCTTGACAAGCTTCAGCGTGAGGCCAGCGAGGCTTGGGAAAAAAAGAAGCATCCCGTGAGAGTGGGCTTTGTCTGACTCCGACCTGTAATTTCTTGCCCTATTCTTTCGCCTTCCTCTTTTTCCCACAAGTCTTTTGGTTTTTCTGGTCCAATAACAATCCAGCTAGCTTGACTCGTGGCTGTCAAGGTGCTTCCACTACGGAGTATCAAAAACAGCTGTCCCCTGCTCCCCTGCTTCACGCCGCTAAAACTTTGTGCGCGCCGCTTTTTTTCTTCACCGTTGCAGCAACCTCTCTCTATCTCTCTCTCTCTCCAACGAGAGCCCCCAAACCCATTGCGCCAATTGCGCAACCGCTTGCTTCCTCTTCGTCCTCGCTGTGGCATCCATTGTCATCGACTGAGTCTCTGTCATCTCGTCCAAGCAGCGCGCTCTCCTTCCATTCAACCCCCACCCTCCCTTGCCACACGGCCTCACGAGAATCATGGCCTCGTCATCGAGAGCCATCGCGGCCATTGCCCGACCCGGCCTGCAGCTCAACACCCCCATGGCCGTCAGAAGCTTCTCCGCCGCTGCTCGCGCCCAGTCCGTCCTCTCTCGATGCGCCGCCCGTCCCTCCCCGTCCATGAGACTCGCCGTCACCGGCCGCATCGCCTTCCGCAGACCCTACTCGGACGAGGCGCCCAGGCCCAAGCCCGGCAAGCTGCGCACAACCTTTCGCTGGATCTGGCGCCTCACCTACCTCTCTGTCCTCGGTACTCTAGGATACACTGCCTATGTCATTTACGATGATCGCAATCCCGGCGAGCAATTTGTCCCTGACCCCTCCAAGAAGACCCTCGTCATCCTAGGTATGTGACGCACATCTCCTCCGGCTACTCCGATGCTCGGAAACGACCCCGAACTAATCTTTTTTTTTCTCCCTCTCGAAAATAGGCACCGGCTGGGGCTCAGTCGCCCTTCTCAAGAACCTCGATACCGAAAACTACAATGTCGTCGTCGTCTCTCCCCGCAATTACTTCCTCTTCACCCCTCTGCTGCCCTCGTGTACTACCGGTCTGATTGAGCACCGCTCCATCATGGAGCCCGTTCGCGCCATCCTGCGCCACAAGAAGGGCGCCGCCAACTACTACGAAGCCGAGGCCACCAACGTCGACACCGAACGCAAGGTCATCACTGTTGTCGACAACTCCGAAGTCCGCGGCGCCACCAGCACCACCGAGATCCCCTACGACATGCTGGTCGTCGGTGTCGGCGCCGAGAACGCCACCTTTGGCATCCCTGGCGTCCGCGAGCACAGCTGCTTCCTCAAGGAGATTGGTGACGCTCAGCGCATCCGCAAGAAGATCATGGACTGCGTCGAGACCGCCGCCCTGCGCGGCCAGTCCGAGGAGGAGATGAACCGCCTCATGCACATGGTCGTCGTCGGCGGTGGCCCTACCGGCGTCGAGTTCGCCGGCGAACTGCAGGACTTTTTCGAGGAGGATATCAAGAAGCTCGTCCCCGGCATTAGCCCTCGCTTCAAGGTCACCCTCATCGAGGCCCTCCCCAACGTCCTCCCCTCCTTCTCCAAGCAGCTCATCGACTACACCGAAAACACCCTGCGCGAGGAGAAGATTGACATCATGACCAAGACTATGGTCAAGAAGGTTACCGAAAACACTGTCCAGGCTGAGATCAGCCGGCCTGACGGCACCAAGGAGCGCGTCGAGATCCCCTACGGCCTGCTCGTCTGGGCCACCGGCAATGCCGTTCGCCCCGTCGTCAAGGACATGATGGCCCGAATCCCCGCGCAGAAGGACTCGCGCCGCGGCCTCGCCGTCAACGAGTACCTCGTCGTGCAGGGCGCCCGCGACGTCTGGGCCATCGGCGACTGCGCCGTCGCCGGCTATGCCCCGACCGCCCAGGTCGCTTCCCAGGAGGGCAGCTTCCTCGCCCGCCTCTTCAACAACATGGCCAAGACGGAGAGCCTCGAGAGCCGCATCCACGATCTCAGCAGCAAGATGAACCTCAAGGCTGGCAATGCCGCCGAGGACGCCCAGGAGATTGAGGTCCTTGAGAAGCAGCTCCGCCGCATCAAGGACATCAAGCCCTTCCGCTACTCCCACCAGGGCAGCCTCGCCTATATTGGCAGCGAAAAGGCCGTCGCCGACGTCAGCTGGTGGAACGGCAACCTTGCCACCGGCGGCAGTATGACCTACCTGTTCTGGAGAAGTGCCTATCTTTCCATGTGCTTTAGCAGTAAGTTCTCTTCCAATTCATTTCTGGAGCCGTCCAGCTTCCATCTCACATCCCATGCTAACCACACCCAGCTCGCAACCGTGTCCTCGTCATCCTCGACTGGCTCAAGTCCAAGGCCTTTGGTCGCGATATCTCCCGAGAATAAGCAGCTTTCCGGACAAACCAAAAATCGATGCTCGGCGGTGGTTGACATGGGGTTGACATGGGGTCAGCATACATTCCCTCTCCCGCCGCCGAGCCACGACGGCATTTCCGGATGGGAATTCAAGTCCCGGTGTTGGAGTATAATAACGTGTATCCTTTATTACTTGTTCTATTGTTTGTTTCGGTATCATAGAATTGGGTCTCAGTAAACTTGCAGAGCATTAAGAGAAAAAAGACCATGCGTCCTGGTTGGCCACCTGTATCGGCTACGAATCAGTTCTGGTTGTTGTTTGCTGCCACGGCGCAGTGTTTTCCCTGCCGTGACAGTGTCAATCATTGAGATCTATCCGCTTAATTTTGCCAGGGCACCGTGTTGTCATATTGTTCCCGCCTAAGACGGTTACTGCTATTGAATTGTCATCACCGGAGTGTGTGGATGAACCGATCACCAACAGGCGATAAATCCAAATCACCAGATTAACGAGGGCTGAGACCGAAAACAAGCAGTAGAACACATAGATTCAAAAGACGACGATCCATGCAAGATGCAATACGGATCCAATATACACACACAGGATATATTCCTAGCCATCGAGATTTTCTCGAAGTATAGGGTATCATCACAATTTGTGAAGTTGCCGGGACATTGGACCCATAATTACTGCCCAATCAGAAACACTTGACACTTTCCTTCTGCCCGAAAATTTCCCGTGCAAACGCGGTCGAGTCAAAGCAAGCGCAGCCCATAAAAAAAAGTCGGAAGGCCCGTCAAAAACCAGGCTAAGGGGAAAAAAAAATCTTTGTTAATCTCTGTCGCAACCCCTTCATACTCCCCCCAGACATCATCACCTCCTCCTTCCCATCCATCTCGTTTTTTCTTCCTGTCACAGCAGAGGCCCAGGATTTTTCATCCGTCTTTCATCCCCGACCCTCTCAAGTTTTCTTTCTCTACACTTTGTGACACATAACTCGATCGCCCCTCCCGACCAACATTCTCTCGCACCCCCCTTCCCCCAAACACAAGTTCCAACGCAATGTCCAGCTACGGTGGTGATCGCGGCGGTCGCTCTGGCGGCTATGGCGGCGGCGGCGGCCGTGGAGGCTACGGCCGTGATCGTGATGATCGCGGTGACCGCAACGGCGGCTATGGCGGTGGCTACGGCGGAGGGTAAGTCCCGCATTTGTTCTCTTTTCCTTCCTTGCCCTTCCTGGACTCCTGTGCCCGTTTGTTAGGCAACACGGATGTGTCGATATTTGCCCCTCTGCCTGCCCTGACGTCAACACAAACCGGTCGTATCTGTGCAGGCAGTTTGAAAGAGCCATGACGCATCTGCGAGTCGATCGTTTGCTAACATCTGTTCCACAGTCGCAGCAACGGATACTCCAACGGCGGTTCCAACGGGTACAGTGGTGGTGGTGGTGGTGGCTATGGTGGCGGTGGCTACGGCGGCGGCGGCGGCTACGGCGGCGGCGGTGGTGATCGCATGTCTGCTCTTGGCGCCGGCCTTCGCAAGCAAGATTGGGGTATGTATCGACGTTCGAAGCGTTATTCCCAGTCGTCAACGTCACTAACCTCGTCGAGCAGATCTCTCTACGCTGCCCAAGTTCGAGAAAGACTTCTACAAAGTTAACAGCGATGTGGACAACCGCTCTGACGCCGAGGTTCAGGCTTTCCGCGCAAAGCACCAGATGACCATTGCTGGTCGCGACGTTCCTAAGCCTGTCGAGACCTTCGACGAGGCTGGCTTCCCCCGCTACGTTATGGATGAAGTCAAGGCACAGGGCTTCCCTGCCCCCACTGCCATTCAGTCTCAGGGTTGGCCCATGGCCCTGTCCGGTCGTGACGTTGTCGGTATTGCCGAGACTGGTTCCGGCAAGACACTTACTTACTGTCTTCCCGCCATCGTCCACATCAATGCCCAACCTCTTCTTGCCCCCGGTGATGGCCCTATTGTTCTCGTTCTCGCCCCCACTCGAGAACTTGCCGTTCAGATTCAGCAGGAGATTACCAAGTTTGGCCGCTCTTCACGTATCCGCAACACTTGCGTCTACGGTGGTGTCCCCAAGGGTCCTCAGATTCGTGATCTCTCCCGTGGTGTCGAGGTCTGCATTGCCACACCTGGCCGTCTGATCGACATGCTTGAGGCTGGAAAGACAAACCTGCGCCGTGTTACCTATCTTGTCCTCGACGAGGCTGATCGCATGCTTGACATGGGTTTCGAGCCACAGATTCGCAAGATTATTGAACAGATTCGTCCCGACCGTCAGACTCTCATGTGGTCTGCCACCTGGCCCAAGGAAGTCCGCGCTATGGCTTCCGACTTCCTCCAGGACTTCATCCAGGTCAACATTGGTTCAATGGAACTCGCTGCCAACCACAGAATTACACAGATCGTCGAGGTTGTCACCGAGATGGAGAAGCGTGATCGTATGATCAAGCATCTCGAGAAGGTTATGGACAACAAGGAGAACAAGATCCTCATTTTTGTTG
The DNA here is from genome assembly GCA_025583755.1 of Cordyceps tenuipes. Taxonomy (NCBI): domain Eukaryota; kingdom Fungi; phylum Ascomycota; class Sordariomycetes; order Hypocreales; family Cordycipitaceae; genus Cordyceps; species Cordyceps tenuipes. The sequence continues at coordinate 326,123 of JANZYN010000011.1, forward strand.
GTACCAAGCGTGTCGCCGATGATATTACTCGCTTCCTCCGCCAAGACGGCTGGCCCGCACTGTCAATTCATGGTGACAAGCAGCAAAATGAGCGTGATTGGGTCCTTGACCAGTTCAAGACCAACAAGAGCCCGATCATGGTGGCCACTGACGTGGCTTCGCGTGGTATTGGTGAGTATCATACCCTCCCCTTGTCCCCTTATTACGGCCACTTCCAGCGAAACATGTGCTATACTTTACTCTCGTGTGTCTAGGGGCTATCTTTACTGCGCGCAATTGCCTGGAATGACCGTATCCACGTGGTTCTCATTGCTCGGAGTCTCGATTCGCTGTGTAGCCGTCGCGCGGCTATACTCGTACTCCACCCTTGTACCGTTTTCTCTTCATTGTGGTATGAGTGTGGAGGTTGGCATCTCTTGACCCTGATCAAGTTTGTTGTCTGCCTAGACTCCCTGATCTCCGAGGACGACCTGTGACTGCATTCGTATTCCCCAGGACTAGAAATTTGCATACAAACCGCAATTGGATTGCCCCCTCTCCCCTTCGAAACGGGATGACGCATCTGCAGACTGGCCGACGCACCTAGCCAACACCATCTAGAGCTGTGGGAGCTGTCTGCAAGACGTCGCACTTTTAGCGCTGGAATACGTTGTTGCCGTAACACGCCTGCGTGTGTTTTCGACTGCTAACATATCGCCTTTCTTTTGCAAAGACGTTCGTAACATCACTCACGTGTTGAACTACGATTATCCCAACAACTCGGAGGATTACATCCATCGTATTGGTCGTACCGGTCGTGCTGGTGCCAACGGTACCGCCATTACGCTCTTTACAACTGACAGTAAGTTGCCAATGCACTGACAGGGCAAGAATGAAGATTTTCTGACACGACGATAGACCAAAAGCAGGCTCGTGAGCTTGTCAATGTTCTTCAGGAGGCGAAGCAGCAGATTGACCCCCGTCTGGCTGAGATGGCTCGCTTTGGTGGTGGTGGCGGCGGCCGTGGCTATGGTGGTTGGGGACGCGGCCGTGGTGGTGGTCGAGGTGGGTTCCGCCGACGCTGGTAAAGGATTTTGGACAAGACGACAATTCTGACGACGACATGAGCAGGTGGTAACAATGCCAACAACCAGCCGCTGCGCAACCGTCGCTGGTAAAGATTGCGCAACGTAGCACACATCTGATGCTGACGAGTCGTCCGACGACATTCACCATTGCTCTTATTGCTCCAAAATCCAAAAGTATCTAGGCTCACACACGGCGCACTACATTACGGTAAAGAAAAGGAGCCAGTCGAGGCTTGCTCACCCGGCGTTTGATAGAGGTCACGGACTGATTTTGATCGTTTTGTCTTGACATTTGTTCATTTTAAGTAATTCACTAGACTATTTGCCGAGCACGAAGCTCGTGAGTATTGATTTCATGAAATTGATCATCATTTCATTTACTCGCCGCTCGGCCTTGTCTCTCTCTCACCTTTATATTTTGTGCTACATGTTGTTGGAGGTGGCATTGGGCCGTCCGCCTGGGGAGTGGGATTCTTGGCTTATCGGGGTTGCTTTTTTTGCTCTTTGGCTTTTCAGATGTCCAGGTACGCGCAGATTGAAAATGAAAGAACGACATCTACTACACAGGGGGGGGCCGAAGAAGAGTGAGATGGGAAGGCTACGGAGTTCATGTTGATGCGTGATGTGATGGTGATGGTGAGTGGTTGAACCAGGGCACAGTGACATTCTTGCTTCCGTACAGTTGGTTGTTTAAACAAGACGGTAGCCTTGCCTGCGTGTTACTTTCATCTTATTTCTAGAGGATGATCATCAGCAACCTTGTGAAACACCACAGGCTTGCCTTTTTTTCCTTTTCACCCTGTCCCGTGCGGGCCGATGAAGCACAACCCCCCCCCCCCTTCCGTCCCCTTTCTCCCTCGTTGAAGTTTTGACCCGGAACCAACCGACGCTGCGTGATTTTTTCTCTTCAACATTTCTCCCACCACAATAAGCACCGGGGGGAGAGGGGGGGGAGAGAGGAGGCAAGCGATGACGAGATTACCAGTCTTGAGTTGCTCAACCTCTCTTTTTTCCTGCCGACTTCTTCTTGTTCCTAACTCTGCCTATCATCATGGCGGGAGACCTGTACGTACTGCTAAAAAAAAAAAAAAGACGGCCTGGTGCGTGGCTACCCGGGAGCTAATGACTTTCTAGCGTTGACCACCCGAAAAAAACGTGAGCGGGGGGACAAGCCCTGGTAGGTGCATCCGAGATGCTGCATGTGCTGGAACAACAACTGGTGGATTCGATTCTACCCGACGCGGGAGAGCGAGACAGAGGAGAAGAGCTGCTGAGGGGGAAAAAAAAGTCAAGTAGCAAAAGTGCCCGTCTGGGGCAACAAAAGGTCCATGTCGTCATTTACCTGGCCTGGAGGAATGCCGCCGCATGGATAGCAGGCTTGAATATAAACTTGTCATGTTGGGAGCTTTGTCGTCGTCTTGTCGCGCGAATATTTGATAGCCCAGTCCAGCGCCGCGGACAAAGGGAAGGAACAGCGCCGTTTTTAATATCTGTAGGGCTTAGCCCAGGCAGAAGAGCAAGAGTACAGTCGGATTAGTGTAGAGAAAGGATGAGAACAATAGGCAAACTGGCTACTGTAGGCTAGGAGGCTAGGAGGCTAGGAGGCTAGAAGGCTAGAAGGGCAGAGGGCTAAGAGGAATGGGCGGCAATGATGGAGCCAAAGTGTCTGATGATTTCGGGAGGACGGGAGGGGGGAGAATGAGAAGGGCGCCGGGCCGGCTTGGCTGGGTGCTGCTGGGAGGGAGGGTGGTGGTGTGGTCAGCTATTGCTAATTGATAATTGATAGCGAGAGCGCGGGGGGGTTTTTTTTTTTTTTTTTAAATTCTTTTTCCCTTTCTGCACCATCATCACTCTCCACAGCGCCATGGTGCTTTCTTGCAGAAATCAACGACGAGAGGGGAGCCTTGCCGATAAGCACTGAGGAAATAAAACCGACCAAAGAGGAGTTGCCTGCTGGGGGTACGGAGAACCTTTCCTCATGTGGAAAATGGTACAGTATCCGGACACGGGAGACAAGAGGACACGGGCGGAGGGTTTTTCGCGGTGCCGATGAGGGGAGGGGGGGAAGGACCCAGAACAATAAGATGCTTGCAATAAGACGATGCTCCAGCACCAGCACAGCATTGTGGTGGGCACGCTCCTCTCTTGCAAGTCCAACTGCTGCGAGTCTTTTCTTGCGCAACAACAGAGCCAAGGATCAAAGCCCCCAACAAGGGATTGATCACTGTTGGGGTCGACGCATGCAACATCCACGCAGCTGTCATGTTGCTTGCCACCTCCAATGTAATGTGTCTTGCGAACGCCATCCACAGGTATGCATACCTCACACCACTTCATCAAAAAGACAACCTGGCTGGCTGACTGACTGACTGACTGGTATAGAATGTTCCAAGTGGCATGCCCTCTTGGACAACCTCAAGGCGCCGGCTTGCAGCTTTCCATATCGTGGCGTTCTCTTGACGTGTACAGGAGCCTCCTTCGCGTCCGTGGCTGTCATTTGCCCTTCTCCACGCCCGCCAGCCTGTCATCTGTGTCTGTGCCCTTGTCTCCATACTCAATGCACTTTGCGCTGCCTCGTACGACCTCCCCAGTTCGTCTTTCATGCACTTGTCGAACCCCCATCATCAATCAGTACATCACCTCTCCAGATCAGGATAAATGCCTGAGCAATCGCAGCTATGCTTTGCCGCCAATAGACAATAGTATAGCTGCCATCCCCTTGCCGTCATACATAAACTTGTCCGGCCAAGCTGAATAAGTAGCTGTCAAAGCCACATGGACCATCCCGGCGCCGTGCATGGCTTGTGCCGCCTGAGTCCCGCAGCTGTCTTCCAAGCTTCCAAGCAAGTGTCATTGACTGCCATTTATGACTGCCAGAAGCTGTCATGACCTCCCTCAAGGCATCTTTGACCAAATGGCTGGCGACTAGCAGCCACGCGCAGCCTAACGAGTTGCTGGAAATGCCAACCAGCTTCATCACCATCCGAAAACGGGCTTCGCCCACCAAAGTCCAACAGTCAACGAATCCCTGTTGACCCCATTTGCATGTACTGACGTCTTCCCTCTTCGAATAATGGCGTGAGCTGCAAGCTCCGGCGCGTGTGGTGTGCCTACGTCGTACCAATGTACATGTCCCAGTAGCTGCAGCTGCAGCTGCACTACCAGCTCAAGCCGTCATTTCGCCCTGATGCCTGTTGGAGTCGATGGGCTAGGCCTTTGCCTGGGATCCGCAGGTGCCTGCCTGACCAAGGCACTAGCCAATAATCACGGGATGTGAGCGCCGCAAATCACCGCCTTGGTCTCGCTGCAGTCGCCGCTCAAATGCCAGAGCGGTATTGTTGGCACTGCCCCATCCTGGCTTTCGCTTCCGAGATTAGTGAACTTGCTGCTTTTGCTCGCCGACCCCAACTGTGTACCAGCTGTCCGAAATTCGTCGGATACTCATGATACGAGCATCATTGACCATCCTTCTGGGGGGGGGGTCATCGAGGAGCCTTCTTTGTTATTAGTTGAAAGTGAATCAGTTCAAGACCTTTGGTGAATTCCTCATCGACTGCCCTTGTTCTGAGTTAATTCGCACCCGCTTCAGCCAACGTACCTGGCCAGGCTAGTTAGTATTGTCCCGAGGTACAAAGCAGTGTAGTGTCTATCTGTGCGAGTTGTCTTTGGCTGCCCCGTCTCCAAGGGCCAGCAGTAGGCAGCAATGTGGCCGCAGAACGTTGCACTCGTCTGCAATCCATGTGTCAGTATATATGTCGCTGTCTAAAACAGGAGTACCGTGCAGACCAGGTTCGTTTACGTCGAGGGGGGTGTGTCGAGCCACTCCTGAGCTCAGCGATCCGACGGCTGCCCAACGTAGGCTCAATTCGTTTGATTTGTCTCCATGCACATCCTCCATCGCCTGACCAAGACAGAAGTTTGATGTGTAGTTTGTTGCTTGTCTCTGTCGTGGATTTGATTGTGCACCCGTCTTACCGCCTCAGCTCAAGAGTCTGGGGAAACTGGGAATCATGGCTTCTTGTCATGTCCAGCTCGTCCCTGACAAGCGCTGTTATTAGTGCCATCTGACCTTTGTCCGTTCCAGTTCCCCCTGATCTGGGGCTAGCGAAAGGCGACCAGAGACGGGCTTGTCCGGCTAACTATCAGAATAGAGTCGAACTATCCATCGGGCAGCTAGTAAAGCCGGCGGTGAATGCTCTGATCCATCTCAATGTTAGTTGGCGATTCTATTAACGTATAGGGTGCTGCCTCATATCGCGGCGTGCCCTTCAGGCTGCCGGGCTGGCCTGAAGCATTCAGCGTTAATAAGTATTCCTTTCTTGAGCGTGCACCCTGGCCTCAACTCGGTCAGCCAGTAATAACAGTGAACATGGCCGAAGCTGTAGACTGCGACGAAAGCCGCGTAACTGCTTTAGCTAAGAAAGAGAGCTCGCCCAGAAACTCTCTGGACACCTGGACACAGACGCATCCTGTTGACGGTCTAGCAAGTAGTCTGGTAACAGGAAGCGGGGGATCGCTGCTAATTTAGACTGAACGACGAGTCGCTCGGCGCCGCCTCTGCCATGGTATCTATAGAAGTTAGGGCGAAGCCTTTGGCCTGGCCCAGTGCATGATGTGTTACCAGGATCTCCCCGCATAATAGTAGCCATTTCTTGGTCTTGCTAGTATAGTGTGCATGATCTCTGTGAAAATGTCGGCGAGAGACAGAGATCGGGTGCTGGATAGCTGGGAAAGACGGTTGTCAGCTGGCGTTGAAGCATAGCCGTCAAAGAGTTTGGCCAAGTCACCGAGCGACATTTGTTGATAGAGTAGATGATTACACCTCAGAAAAGTGACTGCGTAAAGATGTAACCATGTACAAGATCGTCTATGAAGAGCATTATGCGAAGTTAATCAATACTGTGGCTCGCATGTAGCTGCCGCCCGAGCGTTGGTTGCAAAGTAGAAGAAGGGCGAGGAGCTTTTACCGCCAATTCAAGTCAAGGCGCGGCTTATTTCTTGACAATGTGTGAAGTGAGAATACCGTCAGGTAACTTGTTCAATGTTGGTCTGCACCTGTAGCGCATAATTGTCGTCTCAACTTTCGATACAGCAGTATTTAGTGGTTCGCATCTTGGTCGTCGACGCTAGCCGGTAGCGCTCCCATTGTTTGCCAAATGTTGCAACTGATGCCTAACTATCCAAGGCTATACATTGATATCATGCTTGATCAAAGCACAGGCGATGTTGTTCGGCAATAGCCTAACAGGTGTGGTCTGTCAACGCAGGCGCCATGAAAGCCTTCCTAGAAATAGTCCAACAAAAGGGCGGAAGTTGTCTTGAAAGTTCATAATGGTGCGGTGAGAATGATGCAATACAAATTCTCACTTGGCCCTCCTAGGAGATAGTTGAGCCAGCTGGGACAGAAACTCAGAGGGTGCGTTTGAGTTGTCGTAGAAAGATTAACGGGAGCTATCATGCTCTGTGACTGCCCTGCAGTGCCTCATTGGAGGCCGTGTTTCAGGTGAAAGGATGCTGGCCGTGGAAGGGGAATATCTGGACATGCATCGAGTGACTAACTGCATCGCATGTGCCGTGTCTGATGCTCTCCGTTACAGAGCCATGTGCCAATTCATCCCGCCAACAAGGCAACTTGAGACCAGGCTTTCGGCCCTTGTCTGGAAGGTGTTGTTGTCACTGTAGTGTGGGGGCGCGGACATGGTGGCTCCAGCCTCAGAACAACTCTAATCCACCCCTGCGACCTGACTCCTGGTTCATTTGGCTGGCTGTAACGGTGGTGCTCTCGCCGCGCTTCGGAGAAAACGGATCCCGCAATGTCCTGAAGAGAGTGGAGTCGAGGCTTCGTGGGGACCAGCCGAAATGAGAGTTGTACAAGACAGACGTCCGAGCTTTCTTTTGAGATGCCATGTGTAATCAAGACTGGCATCTTGCTGACGGAAAAAAAGCAATGGCAAGACGGGTGGCATGATAAGCATGACGAATTAGACAAGTCGTGGATACAGCGTGGGCTCGCTTCTTGGCGGGGATGTATACTTGTTGTTCGTATATGGTACTGGGGTAGTGTCGTTCCGTTCTGCTGAGGCTGAAGAGGCTGAAATTTTAGAAGTCGATCCAATAGCTATCTGCTTCTCTCTTGCCCAAGCAAGTCAAGGGTCGAAGTATGGCTGCCGCATTAGTGCTTGTAACGTTTGACAGGGACAGAGAGCTGTCGTACAGAGATCTAAGCGAATGATGGCAAAAGAGGTTGAGGCACTTCTGCAGCGAGGTGGAGAAACCACGTGAGAATGCCAGGTGGTTGTGGTTACACAAAGGCGAAGCCACCACTGACAGGATGGACTGTTAGATGGGGTTTCTTGAAAAGGATTCAGGCTGTGTGCAGTCGCGCATGACGGCCATGTATGTACAGCCTGCCATGCTGGGGCAAGCCACACTGACGAAAACCTGGTTCTGCAGAGCACGTAGACTAGGTAGGCATGCAGCGATCTTTTGTTGCCATCGCCGAGCTCGTTAATGTTCAGTAATAGTGCCCGAGCCAGGTGAGCGGATTGCTAGCTGACGGCTCTGGCTCAGTCGCCGACACATGGCTGTCTGGCCATCTCCATATCGAAACGGAAATTCTGCATCTGCATGCCTTCCGCAACTGTCGTGCAACCGTCCAGTATTGTTAGTCCGATGCTGAAACCATCTGGCCTACATGCCCAAGTTGGAGGTAGCGCGGTGTTAGTACCTATCGAGTTAGGGAGTTCAAGTACCTCGGCCAGGGGTATTACACAGTAGCGTACCCCAATCCGCTGGTGCGCTGCTATAAATAAAGTGATTGGAGGCGGCGAGCGGCATCTCGTCAGAATGCATAGAATAAACAAGGAAATCCTCAAGGTCGTTCTTCGGCGATAAATGTTGGGCCTTGGCAAAGACGGCAAGTTTGCAGTGCTTCGTGAGCTGGCTGATAGCTGGTGGCGGAGGCAGACTGCGGGGTGGTGGCTTCGGAAACATTTGAAACAGGAAGTTCGCAGAAACCGTTGCGCCAGTGGCCACCGGTGCAGATAGATCAGTTACTGGTCGAGTGCTGGGCTGGGGTCATGCTTCAACGCGTTGTCGGTGAGGGAGATGATGCATGCGCGTGCGGGACGGCAGGCGCTGGCGGTCCAGAGCTGGGTAGCCGTCATTGCCGAAGCGACCAGGCGACCAGGCGACCAGGCAAGTATGTATGTATGTAGGCAGTGGAGTGTCTGTTGTGTATCCGTAGTTATGCAGGGAGATGTGAGATAGGCACGGCCTATGGCGGTGCATGGGCACGCATAGACATGGCGACAATGCATGCGAGCTGCAACAGGGCTGGAGAGGAGGGTGTACGAGACATGCCGGTAGTGGTAGGCGAATTGTGCTGGTTGGATGCAAAGTAGTATATAATTCCCCCGACTGCGTGGAACGGGAGGCTTGACGAGGTGTCATTGCAGGAAGAATCCCCGCACAGGTGTAACAAGAATCAATATGCGGCGTCCTCTGGACACATGATGTGCGTATGCTATATGTTGATCTCGTCGTCCTGTTGATCGAGAAGACGTTGGATCAAGCCATGAAGGTGGTGGGCTTGAACCGCATGCTAGCCTTGGCCAGCCCAAGGAATGGAAGGGGAAGCGCAGCCGGCGTTCCCAGTCCCAAGTCAGCGGGAATAGGTCGACTTGGTTGTGGTTGTGGTTGTGGTGCTCGCACTGGCACTCGAGATTTGCACCAGCCCCCCCGCGGATGTAGCGTGACAGGAGGGCTGACTATTCTGCAGATAACGTAGGAGGACGGCCTTGAGGAGGATGGCCTTGACGCTACTTGCTGGTGGTTGGATGGGTTGCTTGTGGGTGGCGGCACTGGCGGGTGGACGAGGCTTGGTTGTCGAAGAAGGGGGGGGGAGGGCGACAGGAGGTTGCTAGATGCACACCATGATGATGTGGAAGCAGTGGAGTATCCGAGAGGGAAAGCAGAGGTAACGCAATGGAAAGACAATGATTGACGGATTATTGGCGGGTAAAATTGGATGGAAAGAGGCTGATGGGCGAAGTTTTTGATTAAATGAACAAGACCGGGCCATCCGTTTGATGACCTGGTGGTGGTGGGTGGAGGAGGAGGCAGAGGGAGGGAAGAGACAAGAGAGAATTACCACCGAACTTCCTACTTGGGCAGTTAGCAGGCAAGTTGGTGCCTAGCAGAGAGAGGAGGTACTCCCACAGTACCTACATACGTGCACCAGGAACTTCGTACCTAGGTCCAGGTCGGTAGGTAGCTGGGCAGTGGACTGACTGACTGACTTATCAGTACCTACTACTAAGGTACTAAGGTAGGTAGTTGGTTGTAATGTCTGTCTGTGTTTGTCTGTATGTTTGTATGGATGGATGGATGACAACGGATGAGCCAGCCACAATTCAGAGTTGCGCGCTTGGATGAGCTGCAGGAAATGTCTACAACATCTGCATCCCCAGTCAATAATGCAGTCCCTTATTGCCCGGTGCTCTCCATCGCATCACTCGCGACCAGAATGCCGGACCGGGGATTGGTAATGTGACCTGCTGACAGGGGCCCCGTCTGGGGCTTGTTGCCTGCCGCCCACCTGAATTGGCAGGCTGTGTCTGCAAGCCTCCTTTTTTTTAACCTTTTCCTCTCCCCTTCCCTTTTTCCTTCTCCTCTCCCTCCCCCTCTCTTCTCGATGCGATGCAGACTGCAGCCGAGCAGAGACGAGCACGACCTGCACGACCTGCACGACGGCATTGGCTCCTCAGCCTCCCCCGACCCTTCCGCTCTAACCCCCCATCTGTTGCCACTCGTTCTCGGCGTACCCTGTGCCACTGCCCAAGCCGCTGCCTACCCGTGTCAAATGACACGGCCGTGCCTACCTCCCCTCTAATCTTTATTGTGCGACAAGTCTGAACTGGGCTGCGGTTGTGTGCAAGTATCCTCGCGGCCTCATCCTCCACGGCGCCGTCTTGCGCGGCATGATACTGACTCGGTTCGGAACACATGCAGGGGCGTCCGCTCTGCCTAGCTTCCCTCACCAGCCTCCAGCCGTCTGTCTGCCATCCCCAGAAGCCCCAAGTGCCCGGATCGCCGCGCCACTAGGTGGCAGGTTGGCAACGGGGACGACGACTAGACGGCCTCCTGGAGTGATCTAGTAGAGAGACTCTAACCCGCGCCAACGTAGTCCGGGGTTCGTCCCAAGTGTCAGCGACGAGTCTGCTAGCTCACCTCTTGTCGAGGTCGAGCGAGCGAGGCCCTCATCACAGGCTAGTCAGGCGCAGTGCCTTGCACTGCTGTTAGACTAGATCGATCGAAGAGTTGCGAGGGGCAGCCCTAGTGCAGGACGTCCTGGGAACCACTGTGGTTCGATGCTAACATCTCGGACTAGGTTTGGTGAGTTGGCTAGTAACGAGATGGACCAGATATAGAGCGTTGGTCAAATGCCACGACGTTGACCTTGAATTGGCATCAGAGAAGGCGTTGTGTTGATTGCGGAGCGACGATCTGACCGACTTTCTGGGTGCTGGCATATACGCATGCACAGGTGACAGACACACATGTGCCACGTCAATTTCTATTCTTGTCCACGCCACTCCCCCTCTCTGTTCAGGCATCCAATCCACATGATATCCTGGGGAGCTTCTCGCATGCCTGCCAATCCATTCGCGAGCTGACCCCGGTCCACCACCGGAATTCGAACCTCGAAAAAAGGGGGGGAAAAGGAAAGAAGAGAGACCTTTCCTAGGCGACGTATAGTAGCAAGCATGGGGTGCAGGGCGGCCGCCATTCGCGTACGTGATGCCATGGCCACAGCCGGAAGCCAAAAAAACAACGCAGATCGGTGAGCTACAGTGAGGACGCGATTGAACGCCGTTGGCTTTCCCTGGGCGCCGTTGGCTTTCCTTGGGCGCCGTTGGCTTTCCCTGGGCGCCGCTGGGCCGTGCGACGTAGGCAATCGTCACCGTCGAGCTCACTAAAACCAAGCTTCTTTTCTCGCTAGACTTGTCATGATCCGTAGTGGCTCCCGCTAGAGGAGGCTTGTCTGATGAAGATGAAGTTTGTTAACAACAATGATGTATCAGTCTGCGGTTGCCGGCGTCTCCCGGCATTGAGAGAAGCGAGAAGGGGGACTGGCCAGTTGACCCAGAGTTTCATCAAATTGACAACTAGGCAGAGATAGACTCTCAGCAGGGGCGTCGCTCTGAGCCAGACTGGAGCTCGCATCTATTCCTCTGCGGCATTACATGATAGAAACCAACCAGGGCAGAGCGAGTGGCCGCCCACTGTAGATGGGGGGCCCTCTTCAACGCACTGGCCGCTTCGAGAATGTATGTAAATGAGGGTGAAATTGCATCCGTACAGTCGCAAGTTGGGAGTTGGCGTGCATGTATGGCGCTTGAGTTCCCTCCATCGTCGCGGAGCATGTTCTAGTCCCGAGCAGCCCGTGATGAAAAAAGGGCTCCTCTCTGGATACTGAAGGCGGGGGTGAGGGTCGCAGCAGAGAGGCTATCAAGCCATTCCAAGTGGACATTTCTCGAGGGGCAGCTGGTAGCGCCTTTTTATCTCTCGCGCCCCTTCCCAAGCTGGAGATTATCAAGACTGGTCAGTTCAGCATGGGGGGGTGGCCATTGCATTCCGCACGGACTATACGCTATGCACTTATGCACGCAGCTCTATAAGTACATACGTACATTGTGTTTTTTTTTTTTTTTTTTTTTTTTGGCGGATCGATATAATCACAGCCGCCGAACTCGGCAATGATGTGCGAGTTGCAATTGGCTGCGAGGAGAGGCTGCTCGTGCAAGGCCCTGCCCGTCTACCACTCTTGCTCTTACATGACCTCGAGCATGGTAGGAATTGGCGACAGCATCGCAGCAAACGCGACAAGAGAACAGGGCTTGCAAGGCACACACTACTACCAGTAAATAGCCCCCCCGCCTCCTCAATGCAACCACACGCGGGCCAGGCAGTTGTTTAGCGCAGCCTGGGGGGGGCATCCCAACCCGGGGCAATTAGGACTCGGCCGACACTACTTCGCCAGTCTGGGACGGACAGGGGGTTCCGCAGTCTTCTCAGTTTGGGAGCAGGCCCGAAGTCGCCAAGGTTCGTTCAGTATGACGGACAGCAGCGACCACCACGCCACGCCGAGGTGCACAACCTGGACAAGACACGTGGTGTCCAACGGCGGGGGGGACCAGCTGCCGTTTTGTTTTGTGTGTGTGTGTGTGTGTGTGTGTGTGTGTGTGTGAGAAAAGAGAGAGAGAGAGAGAGAGAGAGAGAGACAGTTATCTAGGCCTCCGGATGTTCGAACCCTCAGTAACTCCGAGACGGAGGTGGGCGGCGGGGCCTTCTCCTCCTCTGCAACGAGACGCATAAGAGGTTGGGTTGTAGGCTGCGCATAAATTCCCCACGGACTGGGCAATCAACAGCCGAGGAAGACGCCGTGGGTGGGACGTCGTTTGGGTCTGGGAACGCCTGGTTTGAGCGAAGATTTTCTGGGTCCCCAATCTGGGCGTGATTTCGGGGCTTTTGCTGACTGGGTTGCACTTGTGACTAAACAAACGACCGACACAACCACAACACCTTCGGTGGATGCGGGCGAGACGCCGGGGAACGGCGAGAGGTAGGACGGGGGACCGGGGAGGGAGGGGCCCGTCAAACCAACAAGGTGAGAAAAAAAGGAGAGCTCAAGGCCGCAACACTGGAGCATGTGTGAGATGTGTAAGCCGTGTAACCAGAAGATATTCTGACTTGCGAGGAAATACAGCCGCACCGGTGCAAGGCGGGGACAGGCTGTATTGATACCGGGAGCAGATGACCCGAAGGCTCGCCTTCACAGGGCTGCCCGGAAACTAAAATGTCATCGTGGAACATGATGACCGCCCATTGTCACAACCGATGCATCTTTTTTATTATTATGGGAAATAGAGATGAGATATATGTGGCTCCGCAGTCCGTGGAGGCTGAGGGAGAGACATGGGCGTCTAGGGGACGACAGGATTACCAGCCAGCGTGACAGACCGTGCACCCACTGCACAGAACGGAATTGCATGCGCTGGACAGGGCGTCGGCCGCGGTCAATTGTGGCGAGCAGAGGGTATAACGTTGGCGATGAGGTGGGAGGAGGGATGATATTAGGGAGAGGAGTAGAGGGGGGGGGGGGTCCCTCAGGGCCGAGGCGTAGCACAGCGAGCCCCTCACCGGGAGACATGACAGGAGGGGGCCACCAAGGGGAGAATGCGTCACATGAGCGAGCGAGGGAATACAGGGAGACCGTGTGATGCGAGGTTTTTCAGGGAAATTTCTTTATTCAGCGCAGGCGAGGCTGAGGCAGGGCAATTTGGAAAAGTAAAACTGGTTCATGTGGCGGCAACAAGTATGGAGTATCCCATGGTCGTAGCTTTTTTAGTGACGTCGATGGTGTAATCGGAGGGTTTCCATGTCGATGGAATGATGGATGAGAGGGGCTCGAGGTGAATTACTCGTGTAAATGGGGAAGAAAAGCCACCAATGAGGCGGAGATGGGTTGTCTGTCTGAAGGCTGGGATTGCCAATGCTATTGAGAAGTGAGTGAGTGTGAGGGTGAGATAAGGGGGGGGGGGGGGTGTGTATGTTGCGTTCTTCTCGAACAAGGAAATTCAAAAATCCAAGGCCTCCAAAAAAAGATCCACTGATGGCTTGGGAGCTGACAACTTTGCTCCATCAAATTCTCCTTGTTTTCTTCTCATGATTATCTTTCATTGCTTTGACTGGGAGAGGCCAAGGGGGAGAAAGCCCAGAACAGAACCATCGTGCGTCTGGGCTTTTGTGGGGAAGAAAGTCCCGGGCCACCCCCCCTCCTGCCCCCTGGCCCCCCCCCCCTAGAAGCGCTGAAAGAATGCCATCATCTGGAGATTTTTTTGTTTCCTGTTACTGCTCGTTTTTTCTCTGCTGGGTCGTATACCAGACCAAAAACAAAAAAAAGGAGAGCCTGATATTTCCGTTTCGGAGACACGCCCCCCTCAGTGCAGCTTTCTGCCCTTTCCTGGCCAAGAACGAAATCATTGTACCGAGTGACCAATGTACCAATGTATGTACCCCGTGCGCAGAGGATGGAGTACTCCGTACCAGTTCAGTAATTCAGTTCGCAGCCTTGGACAACTCTTCTTGTCAATCCTACCCTTTTCTGTTCTAATTTGTCATTTCGCCGTGCAACCGACATACAACCCTTTCCCTCCCCCTCGCACAGAAAAGCCTGTTGGTGTCAACGGTCGTCACATAGAACGCCCAAGCTGTCGGTTCTTTAGCACCAATCACCAACAAGTCTATACCTAGTCGTAGCTTCTCCCGTCTGTTCGGGTTCTATCATTTTTCTCGGCTCCTTATTTAGTATCCCGCTGTGCTAAAGTGATTAACCGCCAAAATTAAACAACATCCAGCCGTGGCCCAAGCCCATCGCAGCCTAGCCAGCCAAGGATAGACCTGGCACTATAAATTTGCGATGAAAGAGCTGCCAGCTAGTTTGTTGGAGATGGGGGACAAGATAGGTAGGTCCGCACAGCCTAGCCCAGCCTGCCCCCCCCGGGGCCGCTAACTAGTCGATAATAACGAGATGAGATAAATGGCAGGGTCGTAGGCGGTTTCTAGTTGATGCTGGGTTTGGGAGGGACAAGAAGTTGAATGAAGATCAAACGGGCAAAAGCCAAAGGCGTGGGGAGGACTGGGTCGCAGAGGAAGAAAGGTCCTACCAATATCTGGAGGGAGGCCAGATGCGTGCAGGACTGACTGGCTAGACGGGGGGTACAGCAGGGCAGTAGAGCTGAATGCAAAGACAGGCCATGGAAAGCGTATTGGCATCGTATACCGAGTACAACTTATCGTCTTTCTTTATTATGCTCGGTGCAGTGCCGCCGCCCAGTTCCACCGCCCTGGTCCTGGGTCTTTCAGCCACGACTATGGTGTCCAATGGTGTTGCGGCTTTTGAAGCCTTGAACGTCTTTTCCTTGCTGTTGCCCATTTTCTCTTGTGATTAATCCCGCCTTTTTCTTGTTCAATTTTCTGCCCCATTCTCGAGTCAGGGCGCTAGACTGGTGTTGGCACTGGCCGGCCGCTTGCGAGCTCAGCGTCCACCCCCCCCCCTCTTTTCCCTGCTGTGTCTGACCTTGCCCATCGTCTTTGAAGTCTTGAAGTTGCGATCAAGACATGTTTATTCCACGCAAGGGGTGATGCAAAAGGAAAAAAAAAGAAAAAAGAAAAAGAAAAGCTGGGCCGAATGCTACTGGCTGGCCCCGGCAAGATCAGCAAGCAGGCATGTAGACTGGGTCTGGCTGGATAGTGGCCGAGATGAGGCCCCCATGCGTCGTCGTCGTCGTCGTCGTCGTCGTCGTCGTCGTAGTCGTCGTAGTCGTCGTAGTCATCGCCTGGGATCTATCGTGGCAAAGGACGGTGCTCTGCTGCTCAAGATTCGTCGAATTGGCTGCGAGTTTATTGATGGGTATCGCGGCGCGTCATGTTTCTCTTTATCTGTACATGTCTTCCTATCAAGTGCTGAGCAGGTGTCTGGGGGGGAGGTCGGCGACATGCATGATCCCAGTCTTTCAATGTTCAGCACACCCACTCACTCATCATCAATCCACCCATCCTCATCCATCCAACCGCCAAGTCCTGTTTCTGTCTGTCTTTTTCTCATTAGACTCCTCATTATTAGTCCTCACTCCCCTCCCCGCCCACGCCAATCCAACCATCATCCATCCACCAATCCATTTTTCCAACACCCACCTCACCACCGCTGGCGCACCGCTGGGCTGCGCTGCACTGCACTGCAAACACCCAGCTCCCAGCTCCCAGCTCCGACGCACATTGCCTTTCGTCCATCCTGACCGGCATCCTCGTCCTCCTCATCCACTCTGTCCTCGCTCGTCTTCGGCTTCTACCCACGGTTTTTTTTTTGCTCCCACCCCCTTCCGCCTCCGCCGTCGCCGCTCTCTCCAACCAGTGACCGACTGACCTGTGCTCCTCTCCGCTCGCGCTCGCGCACACGCAGCCAGCCCAGCCAGCCAGCCATACACACTGTCCAAACCCCAGACCCGGGCCACCACCTACCACCCACCACAAACCGCCATCCAACCACACAACCGGTCAGAAAAAAAAAACATATACCGCTTTTGCGCCACTGTCCTCCTTGCGCGTCTGTTCCATCTCCATTCATCGCCAAAAAAAATTAACACAATCCACCGTGTCTCGTCGCCTGCCCCCTTTTGCCAGCTTGTCAAAGTTTGACCTCTTCCTCTCCGCCCCCGCGTCGCGTCACCTTGGCCAATTCCTCCATCGCCACTACTTCGCCTCCCCTCTGTTCTACCTGCCACCAACAAACACGCCATCATCGCCACCCCCCTCCCAACGACCAGGAACGAACCTGTCTAGTCTCTCGATCTTGACTTGGTCTATTTATTATTCTTAACGTGTCCTCCTATTCCTTTTGGTCTGATCTCGCCCGGCCACCTCGCCACACACACCCCCCTCCTTCCGGCGCTACTCACGCTAACCCGAACGCACTACAACCTCACCTTTGGGACGCTACTCGAACAACTGCAGCCTCTCCTCCCCAGTCCAGCCCAGCCCAGGTAGACGGAGTGACAGACAGAGGAAGCAGCCTGCCAGCCGTACCGTGTACCGCATACCGCATACCGTCTATACTTCTGTTACCTCCTGCCCTCGCGTTTTTTTTTTTTGAACCTTCCACTCGCCAAAGGAGAAAGTCTCTGCCCCCCCCCTCTGGCTAGACCCAAGCACCAAGAAAGCCCTTACCGGACGCGGCAAGCCTCGACCCAAAAAGCTAAAAGCTAGTGTACCCGGACAAGCTCGTCGCCGTCGCCGTCGCCGTCGCCGTCGTCCATCTCCCTCTCGTCCGCCCGCGCTCGCTCGCTGCTCTGCCCAGCTCCTTTTTCTTGCATCTCGGTGCATGCTCGACAGCGCCCTGCTTGCAATCACGCACCGCTTGGGTTTCCGCTCGCAACCTCGCCTCGCCCTTCTTGTCCGTTTACAAGACCAAGTTCAATACCCTTTGACGACTCAATACACACCCTCGCCCTTCCACCAGTCGGCCGCTTGCTGCTAGTACCAGGCTACTCCTCGCTAGCACTCCTGCTACTGCCTTTCCCGCGACGCCAACACGCGCTACACTCCAAACTCTCTCTCCCCACGCCTCCAAGGACTTTGGGACTACCTTCTCTCGACCGCAGGTACTTTGCGCCTGTACATCTGGACATCACTTCTACCCCATAACCCTCCTTCCCACGCGCCTCCTCTGTTGCCCTCCGCCTCCCGCTTGTTGCCTCGCCGCTTTCTCTGCCTTAGCATCCCCATCTCCTTCCCATCCTCGCCTAGGACACCAACTATATGGACCGCACCGCTCCCGACTTTTCCCAGCAAACAGGATTGCCTTCGCCTTATCCCAGCAACTTTGGCGGCGACGCTCCTTCCGAAGCCTCATCTGCAGACCAAGCCTCTGCCCCTTACCCTCCTCCTCCCAAGGACAACACTGCATATCCCGCCTCCGCCACGCCGGCCTCTGAGTACGGTGTTTACCCTCCGCCGTCGAGATCGAGCTCTGCCTACCCGGATCACGTCCAGCGTCAATACAACCCTGCCTCATCCCCCTCAACCGGCAGCATGGCGCAGCAACAACAAAACAGTCCGTCTCTGCCCCAGTCGGATGGGCGAAGCCATCAAACCCCCATCGTCAATTCTGACAGCCAAGTGCCTATAGATCCGTCCATTGCCCAGCCCAGTCCTACCTATCCTTACGGACAGCACTCTCCCTACGGGGCCAACCCGGACATGTCGGCGCACAGCTACTCTCATCCCAACTCTAACATGTACGCCCAGCCACGGCCTGAATGGGGAGGATATCAGCATGGCGGTGCTCCTCTCACCCCAAGCCATGCGGTCTATGGACAGGCAGCTGCCGCTCCTCCACCTCCCCAGCGCACCAACCAGGTAAGCCTGCCAAGCTCTTTGCAGCAGCGACGCTATGCGCCGAGACGCGTATCAGCCGCCAATCAATGCGACAACTCAGCGACAGCGAGCAACGACGCCTTGTATACACTCGCTGTTACCTTGACCACAGTTACTGACACTTTACTCTCTCAGCAGGTCTACTCGTTTGTCCCGATTCCCGGTGCCCAACAACACAAACGCCCCCGACGTCGCTACGAAGAAATCGAGCGCATGTATAAGTGTGGCTGGAACGGCTGTGAAAAGGCCTATGGTACTCTGAACCATCTCAATGCACACGTTACCATGCAGTCGCATGGCCAGAAACGCACACCCGAGGGTAAGTTTTGCGCAGGTTCCGCAAGCGCTTGGCAGTTCTCCTCTCGGACAAACCCAACTGTATGCCTTGGCCCAGTACCGCGACAGAATGAACTGCGACAAGTGTCGTGGCCACTGCCCGGCTCGCTTGGGCTACCGGTTTTTGCGCGCCCACCTGCTCTTGCTAGACGTGTGGCTGCCACTCTGGGGCCACACTAGCGTGATGGCCCAGCCACACAAGGCGGTGCAAACCGGGCAGTCAAGCGGAGAGGAGTCAGAGGGAAAGCCAGGGGAGAAAATGGAGGTACGGAATGAAAGCTAACAGTAAAGTAGAATTCAAAGAAATTCGCAAGGAGTGGAAGGCTCGCAAGAAGGAGGAGGAGTCCATGCGCAAAGCCGAAGAGGAACGCCAGCGTTCCGCAGCTGCAAACGGTGGCCAAGATGGCCACGATGCTCAGGCTTCGTCAAACTATGGCGGCTCCAGACCTCAGGTTCAACTGCCGCCTATCGGATACCAACCGCAGTATCCCGCGCCTCCTTCCGGTGTTGCTCAACAGCCACTGCCGGAGTACGGCGCTACGGGCCACATGTACCCCAGCTACCAGCCGCACTCTCCGTACGGTCAGGCTAACCAGAACATATACGGCCAGTGTAAGCAGGCGTTCTTTGCAGGGCATGATTGACTTGTAGCAGCTACTGACGCGTGTATTTAGCCAACGGCGGCCAGCCTCCCAACCACTAAACCGCGATTGAGCGACTGATGTAGCGTCTAGACAATCAAGGCACCTGTACGATACGGAACTCTGACGACCTTGACTGGTGCGACGACTTTTCCTCTTGACAAGGTGATGGCAAGGTACACGAGGCACCGACTCGTGGAGATTTGATTTCCTTTCGCGGACCTGGAAGACGCGGCGTCGTCTATGATACTGTGGAGGGCGGAGTTTGGACGTTGCAGATGGGCAAGGCTGGCCTTGCTTGGCCAGTCGCTCCACACCTGGTTTCTTGGGGTCGGTTCATTGCTTTTATTCTACGGGGCGGAAATCTGCTTTCAATACATGACGACGGCAAAAGTTGGGTACAACTTAATGAACAGAGTCGGACAGGAAGGTTTCCCGTTGCCGCAAGCCGCGAAACTGTCATGCCGACATGGATGGATTGTTGCAATGATACCTTTTTGTTTTGGGGTGGCTATTGTCAATTTGGCTGTTTTGTTATGTTTTTTTGTTGTTGTTTTTGGTATCTTTTTGATGCTTTCTCTAATCGTGTTGTCACGGGCTGGTGACTTGGTGCTGAGGCTTTCCGAGTTCGTTTTGGTTGTTCTTTGCTGTGATTTTGTTCTTTTCCTTTGGTGATTACATTTGTAACCCGCCATGTTTCGTTTTGGACATTTTTCTTTTCGGGGGTGGTTACATTTGATGAATGATGCTTGGACTTTGCAGCCTTTGAGCAATGCAGTTCCAGGCCTATATGGGCGGCCAAGACTTGAAAACAAAATTCTCTCTAGTTGTTGTTTGTTTTTGTTTTTGTCGATTATTTTCTCGGAGATGGATTCCTGAACCGATGGTTTGGGTGGTACGTGGCTTTGACCACTGGAAGCGGCAGGAGGTTTCTTGTGCAAGGCAAAGATGGGTTGCGCCTCGCGGCGGATACTTGGGAGAGAAGGCCAACGAGACACGAGAGAAGTATCAATTCACAGCACTTTCTACAGTCTGTTTTGGAATGCATGTAGGCAATAATGCAATAATGAGTGGTGACTTGATGCAAGTGACGCAACGTATGGGAGTGGTCAGTCCGATTGGGGGAGGCGAGCACAGAAGTGGCAGAAAACTTTAGTCCTTCGCTCATTGACTCACTCATCCCCCATTTTTTGATTGATTCTTTTTTTACTGCAGATAGTCTCTTCCTGTGCTCCTCTATGCGGTTGACTAGCCTTTGACCTGTCTGTAGTCAGTGGTCAGTGACGCATACAGATGTCGTGTGCCAGATTACCGAATGCACCAATCTGGCACTAAGAAAAAAAAACACGGCGTGCCATGGGCGCATCAAGTGGCATGGGCATTAATCCGTCCAATGTCTGACTAGTTAGTGCCCACGGTTCTCTTCTTTTTTTTTTTTAAACCCTTTCCAAGTACAGACAATGCGGCAAGGCGCTTGTTCAACTAAAAAGTCTACTAAGCAAGATCTTGAACTAGTATTTACAACAAGACGGCGCCGGGAGCTATGAGGAAGGGGGGGGGGGGGGGGGGGGGGGGGGTGATGGGTGTGGGTGGTTTTTAGGCCCTTGGCTAAAATGGAAGAGTTGTTAGCGGGATCGGAGGATGTGGTGAAGATTTTACTGAACGGGCTATTATTATACAACAAAGTTGTTATCGGTTGTGATGGAACTAAAAAAAGAAAGAAGAGAAGAGTCGGGCGGGCGGGCTCATTGATAGAGATGGTGGGCTGTGAGACCCGACTGATTGATGGCGATGTCGATGAATCCTTTGGGCGTTGATTTCTTTTGGACTTCCGTATCATGCCGGCTTCTGGATATCGTTGATAAGTCAACGCCACTTTTTTTTTGTGTCTTTTTGATTTTTGATTTTTGATTTTCTTTGGGTATCTGTACACCCACAATGCTCAAAGACCCGACCGTCTTGTTCCTTGTCATCCTCGGGCAGATGGAATTTTGTGAGTTGTCATGATGGGCTCCGGCACGTCCGGCTGCACCCGATCTCTCTTTCCGTCTCTCGCTCTCTCGCTCTCTCGCGCTCTCTCTCCCTCCCTCTCGTCATTATGCACGGCGGGCAATCGAACTCTGCACACACACACACACACACACACCGCAAGACGGACGGTGTACATACATGTACATCAAGCTCAGCCTCACAGAAGAAGGGCTCTCGACCTCGTGTTACACAGCAGCATTACAACCGAAAACAGGAGGGCCGAGGGCCGGGGGGGGGAGGGGGGGTGTTGTTTTCCACATCATTGTTCTACTTTACTGCGCCCGCTATGAAACAACAGAGTACGCAGGCTAAGCCCTATGCCGGTAGATATTAGTTACCGATGGGCCAACTGTTTTTTTTTTTTTCCATCGGGAGACTTGCTTCCGAACTTGCTCAGCGCCGCCTTTTTTCCGTCCTTTTTTTTGAGGAACGGGAGGGCTAAGCTACGCTTCAAAATCTGCTCTCATTTCCGCTCGGTCCGGAGCTCATCATTACTTTTGGGCTATGGAGAAGGAGAGGGTAGAGGAAAAGAAAAGAAAAGATGAGAAAGTACAGGACTGAAGAGGAAGAAGAGGGGGCGTGCAGGCGGTGACCGGCATTAGCAGGATCGGTGGTGCTTGTCCATCTTGGGTGCGGCGGACGACTAGCAGACAATGGCAGATGGCAAGGGCTTTATTATTACTACCATCCCCGCCGTGTTGAAGCGATTTCAACGGCTGAATTAGGTGTGCTAGACGACGGCGGTGGGCGTCGTTGCTTTGTCTTGGGTCTTGTCAGATATTATGCTCCATTGTCAAATATGCCTCTGTATGGCGTGATGACAAAGAAGAGAAGAGAAAAAAAGAAGGAGAAGAAGAAGAAGAAGCAGAAAAGTCGTGCAGGGGGGGGGCGTGGATGGTCGGTCATGCCCCAAAGGGAAAGAGGATGACATATTATGCCAAGGGTAACGTGGTATATGCAGCCGAGTTGTCATTATTATCGCCCTTTGCTCTCTCCCGTTCCTCGTTTCTGTATCCCAGGAGCCTTGCCAACACGGTATACCCAGACGGGTAAAACGGCCGCACCGACATGGGAAGGAAGGAATCCTAGAGGTCGCTTGTTTTGTCAATGCGATGGGACAAGGGAGCAAGGTTGAAGAAACTCATCCTTGGATATGGGGAGCAAGTCGAACGAGACAGGCCGGGAGGGGTGCACCGAGACCCAGGTCCAGGTCAGAACAATGCGGGCCATGACAGCGAGAATACTGGCCCGTATCCATCCAGCCAGTGTTATCAAGTTGTCAGTAAAAGGGGG